>SNQJ01S0029707.1:6244-22061 GCA_010110895.2 Picea sitchensis | reverse complement strand
TTCAGCCTTCTATTGGAGCGTGGCATTCTTCAGATGGAGAGTATGGCATTCAGATCTGCTTGTATTGATCTTCATTTCTTATTCAGCCTTTGGAGGCATCTTTTGTATTAGTGGGAGAATTTTGTAGCAGCTCTTATCTATTGCCTATCTTCTTGGCCATCTGTTGAGCATTCCAGATCGGCATCTTCATTGTAGCAGGTTTCTCTATTTTATGAATAAAGAAGAATTGAGATGTTTTGGCTTGTCTATCTTATTGCATATGGTTGAGGTATCACCAAGCCAACTTTCACCAAATATACAGAGATGGATGAAGTCTACAGAAGGTTACTAAAAGTCACCATTCCCAGTCAAAAGAGATGGAAGGATATGTGCACTCTGATCCAGTAAAAGATGAGGTGTACAATCCAATTCAGCATGTGGAGCAGTCAAAGTCAAGTTGATGACTCGCCAACAACCTTCCCCAAAATCAACATGCAGAATCCGACAGATCATTAGCAATTCCTACATTTTTGTATTTTGTTATCTAGTTAGTTAGATTTAGACTCCACCACATCATGATCATTAATGACAGGATTGTTTGTAATCTTTCTTAGAAATACTTCAAACTTCGAAGTATTGAGGGTTGATCTTTACGCTCAAGCAAGTTGTAAGCACTGTAATCTTTCTCAAGAGATCTACCAGTAATAAAAAGGACGTTTCACAGGATTCTTGTGTGTTAACTATTGGTGATGTTTACTCCTCTTCGTTGAATGGTTTTTGTGTCTTCGTAATCATTTTTGTTTTCTATATCTGATCATTTAAAAGGAGTTAAAGTTGTAGAATTTATCTTTGTATACTCTGTTTCTAGCTTTTAAAGATCTAAGTGTTTGTCTTCTGATGTTATGACAAAGAAATTCTTAAATGCTTCTTTATTTTGACTGATTATCTCATATTTTCTATTATCCATCATTTTAACTCTAAAGGATCCAACAGTTGCATTATCTTGCCCTGTGAAAGACCATATAAAATATATTCTTTGGTCTCAAACTTTATAAAACAGACCCCATAGCCCAATGGATGCGTAAGCAATATTTCAGTCATTTTATAAAACAAGCAACACAGTTTTATTTATTTAACTAGCCTTATATCTAAAACCTGAAACATAGTTAAATCTTACAGAGAGATCCCTCTCTGAAACTGGCAGGGCTAGATCCCAGTTTCGAAGTGGTTTGATAAAGTTACCTCTGATAAATTTCTTCTACCTCCCAACAACCTCTGGGAATTTATAGAGAGATAACATTGTGGCGACCATACTGGGGAACTGAACAAACTTTCCATCCTACGATTTCTTTTCCCTAGATAAAGAAAACTTATTTCTGAACCAATCATAAAATCTAAACTTATAAGGAGATAATGTTTAGAGGTTGTTAAAGTTTGTATATATTAGTTTAAAGATTTTTTAAAAAATTAAAAATTATGGCTCCTAAAAAAGTTTACACTAGGTCTCACCCCGATCCAGAACCTGTGAGAGCAATAGATGATCCAGAGAAGTTACTCAGGAAGAAAAATACTGTAGAAGGTTTCGGGAATCACAACCCTCTTCATAGGTCTAATTCTCTCCCAGAGAAGCTGGTTGCCATCCAGGATCTCGAGTTTTGCATATCCTTTGAACAAAGCCTTTTTAGGACCAAATCTGACAGCTTTGTAAGTGAGACAATCCTAGATCAAACCATCCTGCAACCTAGAACCCCTGAGATACTTTCTCCCAGAACAGAATTTGATCAACATTTCCTCTAAGAATTCGACAAGTTAGAAGATCTGGTAGCAAATCTTGATCAAGCGTTGTACCAAGCTCATTTTCAACAGTCTGTAGAACTTTATGCCCTGACTATTGCAGTTGCCTTCATCAAAGATCAAATAACTCACTCTACATCCCCCAGCCCCACCTCTTCTGCTTCTTCTGTGACTTCTCGTCCAATCACACAAGTTGTTGTTTAGCCTCCTCCACCAATCATGGCAGCAAGATATGCTCCATTAGTGTTGGTCGCTCCTTTACATGCCATGCCTCGGGACTATCAAACCAGACTTCCTCAGTTTGATGTTACTAGTCCTTTGAATGCACAGCAACATGTTGATAAGATGAATGATTATTTTTATTTGCAGGAAGTTGATGAGGAAGACATTCAGATGAGACTTTTTGCACAAAGTCTGACCGGGGACGTTAAAAAATGGTTCAAATATTTACGTCCTACTATGGTAGTCGACCTTGTTGCTTTCCAACGGAGTTTTCTTGACAGATGGGAGGTAAAGAAAAATCGTCTCCAAATCCTGTCAGAATATGAGAATATCATAAGGAACCAAGGAGAGACAGTGCAGGATTACTGCACTCATTTCAACAATCTTTACATTACAATTCCATCTGATATCAAACCACCTCGAGTTTTGGCATTAATAAAATTCCCCAATCGATTTGACACTAATATGTCATATCAGCTAAGGGAAATAAATTATGCTACTCTGGAAGACATGCAGAAAAGTGTCGTAAGCGTGGAAGCAAATCTTTTAGCTAGAAGAGCCAAGCAGAGAACAGAAACAAGGGTCACGATTAAAGAAGAGCCTTCCACTTCCTCTTCAGATGCTAAACTAGATTCCCCAGCCAGAGCTATGGAGAGAATGATGGAGAGACTTACTATAGCCGACAAAAATCCACCCAGGGAAAACCAAGTTGCTCCTCAGATTCGGAATGCGAACTTCAGAAGAAATCCCACCCAGATCAGGCAGAGAGATCCTGGAGATCAAAGAGAATAGTGGGGGCATGATCAACAGATCAGGCCACCCCTTCAGGAAAATTACGTCGATGAAGGTGAAGAGATAATCGAAGAATTGGACGACACTCATATAAACCTCATGGGCGTCCACGATGATGAATCCATTTTTCTCACTCAGGAAGAGCAGGATCTCTTTATCCTTTCACAAACAGAGGTAAATGAGGAAGCAGAGGAAACAGAACAACAGACCTTTGAAAATGCTATAATGGAGGTCCACATGCAGTGTAACTTGAGAAGCAAGAGGACAAATGACAATCCTCCAAAGAAGGTTGTTGAAACAAAACAGGATACTGAAATGAAGAGAATAGTCGAGACCAAGAAAACCTTGAAAACTTCTCCCAAGAAAGTCCCTAAGAGAAATAATGTCCAATATCCTGCAAAAAGAAACCCTGAAATTTTACAAAGATCAAATCAAACTGAGGTTTCATCGACTAGTCAGCCAAGTCTTCTGCCCAGAGGAATCCCATGGATAAACCAGAAGTGCAGAGCCTAAGAAAAGCTTCCACTACTTTCAGCCTTGAAGGGGAACTAGCTAAATTGAAGATTCCCATTCCCCTTTCCGAGCTGATGAGAAAGAACGCTTACAAGTCGCAGGTGATTAAAGCATTAAACATCGAACTAGAGATAGGTACGAAGGCCTTGAATGTCGGATCAGCCAATCACTCGAACACGATAAATCTTACTGATGATCAACCTGAGCTCCTGTTTGGCCCTGAAGTTGATGGTCAAACCGATAACGGTGTCGTTCCCCCTTCCTACATCATCCTGAATATCCACGAATTGAGCTTACACAATGTTATGCTGGATTTAGGCGCCTCTCACAACCTGATGCCCAAAGCTGTGATGGAAATGTTGGGACTTGAGGTCACCAGACCCTACAAGGATTTGCATTCTTTTGAATCTAGAAAGGTCAAATATATAGGGCTAATTAAATATTTATGCATCACCCTAGCTCAAATCCCAGTGAAAAGTATGGTGATGGATATCGTGGTTGCAGACATTCCCTAAAAATATGGTATGTTGTTGTCAAGATCTTGGGGAGATAAGCTGAAAGGCACCTCGCAACTAGATATGTCTTATGCCACCATCCCGGTATTTGGACAACAGAGAAGATTGTACAGAGGGACTCTAATAAAGTATATGGTTAGCAGTCAGGAAAATCCACACACCTACCCACTATTCTCTGCACACTCTGATCTGTATTCTTTCATTCTGTACAATGATGGTGACTTAGAAGAACAAATTGTTCAGCTGGAAGATGATACACCTAATCAGAAAGAAGATAAAGCAATCACTGAAGTAAGAAATACTGCAACTATAAAAAGTGAGGAACTGCCAACAGATTTTTGGAGCATGGATTTTGATGGAGTTGTGAACAAGGAGGGAGTTGGAGTTTAGTTGCATAATCACAAATCGAGGTATTCAGAGAGCGACTCTTACAAACTGAATTTCCAATGCACTAACAACATAGTTGAGTATGAAGCTTTGATGCTCGACCTGAAACTGCTGAAGAAGGTTGGTGCCAAACAGATTATGGTAAGGGGTGACTCTGAATTGATTATTAAGCAAATTAAAGGTGAATTGATTATTAAGCAAATTTGATGCATACTTAGTTCGGTATACCCATTTGCATCTAACAAGTTTTCTTCCTTTTGGAAGAGGTACAAGATCCCAAGTATCGTTTTCCATTAAAGAACGATACTCCTCATTCATTGTTGTATCCCAATCTGGATGACCTGAAGAACCATACTCCTCATTCATTGTTGTATCCCAACTGGATGACCTCCGCTTCGCAGTTGTCTCTGGATCATGAGTTTTTCAAACTTGAGCCAAAAGAGAAGAGGTCACTGAACTCGTGAACGGTCCGGACCGACCAAGGATCACTCACTGAAAAGATCACCAACTTTTTCTCTCGTTGAACGGACCCATCTAGGAAGCTATGGAACCGGTGCTTGTTCAGTTTCAAAGGAATCATCCGGAGGAATGTCACAGGGCGGAGGTGGATTTTCATCCTCACCGTATTAATATCCAAGAAGAATCAGGAATAGAAACAAGAAGGAAACTCACAAAGATGGCTCACAGTCCAAAGAAGGCACAAATGCCAATTAGGCTCGCAGGCCAAGAGATTTTCATCAAATTTAACATCTCTTCTAAGAATAATTTCATTACAATGTGGTCAAGAAGTCTATAACCTTTGACATCTTCGTAATAACCAACAAATATACACTTCTACTTTAGGCTGCAATGCTTTTCGCTTCTCATCAGGAATGTGAGCCAAATACTGCCAAATACGACTAAGTGACTTACATCTGGTTTATTTTTTAGTCCAAGCTTCTTCCAGGTTATATTTTAAGAGTCTTTGTGAGTACATTGACTATGTAATTTTGTACGCTTGATTGCTTCCCCGGCCTAACACGTAGACTTAACTCCTTAGATTGGATCATACACCAGCTCTTTCATTTCTTTTAATGCGCGGTTCTCCTCGCCAACACCATTTTGTTGTGGTGTATATGGAACGTTGCGTTGTGGCATTTGGATGCCATGTGTAGTGCAAGAACTTGTAAAATTATAGTTCACAATATTCACTTCCATTATCTGTTCTTTAACTTTTGAATTTGATGTCCAGACATTGCTTTTCTACAAGGGCCTTGTAGGCCAAAACTTGTCAAAACTTCACTTTTGAGTTTTAAGAAGTAAAACCCAAGTATCGCCCGAAAAGCCATCAATGAAAGTTAAGAAATACTTGCAATCTTAAAAAGAAGGAGAAGAAAGAGGACCACACAAACACCGTGAACAAGTTGCAAAGGACCCAGGCATGCCAAGAGGCACGCTTGTCAAAATTGTCCCGGCTGATGTTTGCCGAGAACACAACCGACACACACACCATCTCTCAGATGAAACAAGAGGAAGACCACCACCATCCTGCTGATTACATAGTTGTTGCAATGAGCTTATATTTAGATGACCAAACCGTTCATGCCAAAGTTTGCTCGTCATCGCTATGAGCAACAAAACTCCATGAAAAGATGATGACCCAAAGTTGTCAAACTTGTACAACCCGTAATATCATCACAATTCCAGCCGTAAGAACATGTTTAGGATCTTAGATCCTTGATTACAACTTGGTGAGGTGAAAACTCGACGTTTTACCTTCACCTGAATGGGAGTGATTTGATATAATCGAGAGAAGGTTTACAAGAAAGACCGAACACATACATCATTGAAAAATGACCATTTTGCACTGAATTGCTCCGCATCCTACAACACTAAGAGATTCCTTATCATCACCAACAAATATTTCCTTGGTGTTACATTCATTTAGACCGTAAAATATGGCTTTATCCTAGCCATATGATAAGATGCTCATGAATCAAGAAGCCACTCATCGGAAGAAGAAGTAGTAGGAGAAGGTGTATTGAAGGAAAACCGGCGTAGTGCATGTCCATGAGAAGAAGAGGAATCAATATTGATGTTGTGCTTCTTCATCATTTAAGGTCGCCATCTTCTTGAAATATCTCGACTCATCATGACCATCTTTATTACAAAAGTTGCAATGTTTGTTAGTATTCTTTTATATTTTCATCATTTGTCACCATTAGGAGCTGAAGCTATCTCGAAAGGGTTTGGGACCCTAGGTTTGCTTCTGTTGTTGTAGCGAGGATGTTGCTTCTGGGATAATTGGCTTATCTTTCCGATGGGCAACTAAGGCTTTGTTTGAGGTACCGCAGCATTGATCACTCCAAGTTGGTGAAGCTTATCTTCCCCTCTAATCAAGGAAGTACAAAGGACTCAAGAGTGGGTTCTACATAAGCTTTCCTAGAGCCTCTTTCATGGCATAAAAGGTAGTTTCAAACACAGAATATGCACTACCTAGCTTAGAAAGAATAATATTTATGCAACGCTCTTCCTCCATTGCTATCTCACATTCTTCACATAAGGTTCGAGTGTTTTAAACTTAGATAGATAGTCTCCAAGGCAAGAAAAATCACTTGGACTCAAGGTCAATATTTGATTTTCTAACCGTTGTGCTCGAATAATATTGAGTTTACCAAACACAGATTCAAGTTTGTCCCAAGTTGTTTCGGGGTCATCAACTCCTTGAAGATGGTACCTTAGATCGAGATGGACATTCCAATTAGTCCACGCTACTGGCCATTCCTATTATCCCATTTGAATTTCTTATCATCAATGGGGATGTTTCCGCTCCCATGGTAACTGACTTGTGCCTTTACTTCTTAATAAATCTTCCATATGAGATTCCATTGGAAGTAGAAGTTGTTGTTGGTAAGCATGTGACAAGTATTTGTAGAAGTCATATTAAATATGTAGATAATAAAGTATAAAACTGAAACTAATGATCTGGATGGAAAGATCTCGGTAATTCAGCGGGTTTTTAAAAACGGGTAATCGAAAACGGACTGGCGTGAGAGTTGCCCTTTAAAAAACATAAAATGGTAACCAAATAACCACACGTGATAGTGTGTTACTTATGAAGTGACCCACTTTTATAAAGAGAAGTGGGGATCACTTTTACAATGAGGTTACTATAACAGAAAAGTTGCACGCAAAATAACCTAAAATAAAATATAAAGCTACTTATAGTGCGATTCACTTTATACTCTTGAAGTGAAATGCACTTTACAATTTTAGCATGAACGCTTTCAAAAGTAACAAAAGAGAGACTTGAACTCAAGACCTCTTAATTAATAAGGCAAGTTTTAACCAATCGATCTAGCAAAAACATATTGTAATGTTCGGATTGATAGATTGGGGTGTTGTTTTTTTGTGGTGGTGGTGGAAGACGGCCTGGAGAGCTTTATCCAAAAACTTTCACACAAGAAAAAAATTGGCCTCGATGACAACAAGGGTTAGATCTCGTTAGCTTACCCGAAGATGCACTTTTCCTATCCTCGCTTCCTCGACGGCCGAGATCACACAAGGCGCTGGGCAAAGAGCATACACAGATATAAAAAGAGTAGCAAACGTAAAAAAAATACAAACCGAAATAATCAAAACTTGCAAAGATTTAAAATGTGTATTCAGATTTTATACCACCGGATCTGACTGAATGGTCAGATCTTTTGGGCAAACGGAAACCTTTTCGAGGAAAACGAAAAGTGTTCCTAAATAAAAAAGCATGCTCCAAAAGCAATGTAACAGTCCTTTCAGTTTAGAGGAAGGCAAGTTGTTGGGGCACATAATCTCTAAAGATTGAATTAAAATAGACCCCAGCGGGATACAAGCCATCCAGAAAGTGGAACACACTAGGAACATCAAGGAGTTAGAATCATTCATTGGGAAAATAAATTTCCTAAGAAGATTCATACCCAACTTGTCCGAACTTCTTAGGAATATCACAAATATGTTGAAAAAACCTCATTTCCGAGCCCAAATGTGAATTTGATTTTGTTGAGCTACACTCGTGGTTTAGAGACACTTTCTTAGACTAGAGTGACGAGATTGGACTCTAGGAGTCCAATCTCCCACTATATCTATTTCCCCAAATTAATCATTTCCCCGAGTTCGCCCTCAAGTGCCAGGCGCACTATCTTCCTGATCAAAGAGCTATTGTTTCATCCTCCGGAGAGACCCTCTTCACTATCACACCCGAAGCCATCGACAAGATGCTGCAAATAACTAGAGTCGAATCCTTTTCTCCTTTTACCATTGAGATCCTAATCGAAATGTATCAAAAGTTGTCTTTTCCCCAAAGAGCGCAGATCTTTGAACTTTTCCTCCCTGAGAGTGCCACATTACCCAAAGCAAATCCCTCGTATCAGTCATCGATTTTCTCAGTAAAAGGAAATCAAATTATCTCCTCTCTTTGCAACCTACTTGCATACTACTCGGACGAGTGGGTAGATGAGAAAATCTTGGGTTATCTGTCTATCTTCTCTACCAAGGAAAGCTCCACAGTGCAGTTCGACTACAGCAGTTTTGTGGCCGAGAATATTCACAAGCAATTGTTCAAATTTCCCACAGAAGGCATGTTCTGGTATTCTTCTTTACTGGCATACTTGTTCGTATTTTTCTAGACAGACAAATTCTTGTTTTCCATGCAGAAGCTAGATCAGAATGGCAAACCATAGTCGATCACATATTGGACGTCACTTCTAATAAGGAACTCACCAGATTTCACCTTCAATCAGTTCATAGATCAGTTCTACCATCCAGTGGTAAGTATGCTCAGCGGCTGACAAGAACCAAGGATAAACGAAGAAATCCAACGAATTTTACACCTCTCAGACCTCGCCAAGACTGGAAACTGGTACCTATACCAAAACCACACGGAGATTAGAATTTATGGATGCGAGTTGCCCCCTATAAAATGGCCAGATATTTGACCGTGCGTATATTCGCCCTGGAATATATTAGGCAAATGATTAACTTAGATGATATTCATTTTGTAGCCTTCAAGAAGAAACGATAATTGAGGATCAAGGGACAGATAGGATCTTTCATCTGTAACAGTCGAGCTGCAGGGGAAATGGCCGATAAACTTTTGAAGGAGATGAAGTTTAGCATCAGTTTTCCATGGCACTATGATCCCTGCGGAATTATCATAGAAACCAGGCTAAAGAATAAAATCTCCCCATATGCTCATGTTCCCAAACCCGAAATTGAGAAGTTCATGAATCAGACAGAGTGGGAAATGAACACTTTGGAAGACTCAGAACAACAGCCTCCTTTAGCCAATGTTTCACAAACCATTATTCCACAGGTACTAGCAGAGAAGAGGCCCAGAAAGGAAGTCTCCCCATTAGTCACTGAAGTCTCAGCAGAGGATTTCTGGGTTTACAAGAAAAATCCCAAGATCAGTCATACCCCTAACAGATCTAGGGGAGAAGAGACTCAATCTACTACAGTAGTAGAGGGAGAAAATACACCATTATTCTCAAGCAGTCAGCAAACGATGTCTACCTCTTCATCAAAGAAGCATACTGACACGACCTTGACCACTCAGCCATCACAAGGATCCGCAGGACTAAGTATTTTTGAAAAATACAATCTGATTAACAAAAAGAATGAGATGTTGACCAGCAGCACCTATGCCCACTTCTAGAAACAAACATCAACAACACAGCATAGACTGCTCTCCGCCTTTGATACTGAAAAGGGGAGAATGCATATGGATTTCTTGCAGGCGTAGATGCCTCAACCAAAGGAAATTTCCAACTACAAAAGGTCAACTTTCAAGTTAGATACTGCAAAGGTACTTCCAGCTGACTAGATGGACTTGCATAGACAAACCGGAGAAATGATTTTTTCAACATTAACAAACACTTCCACAAGTGCTGCAAAGTTGCAGGTGTCTCTGAACAATGTTCAGACTCAACTAAAGCTGGAGAAAGTGTCATATTTCGCGAAGGACAATAGGATCAAGTATTTAGAAGAGATGGTACTAAAAATTGGGTACAACCCCTCCAATGTGAAAGTAGTTGAAGAACTACTAAAGAAAAAGAATGTTGACATAGCATCCTTGAGGAAACAATTAAAATTGCCAGCTACTGAAGACTCACAGGCCAAAGAGATGGTTGAGATAGAAGGCCAAAAGGAAGAAATGATAAAGTTAATCATGGAACAGAATGCACAGATCAAGGAGATGGAAGCAGAATTGGAAAGGTTAGTAAAGGAAAAGGAACAAACAGAGCCCATGGAAGTCATTCCACTAAGTGTGGTTCACCTCACAGGAGTTAGCACAGCAACTGCCACGGCAGATTTCCATCAGCTTCCCTAGTGACAGTTCTAGGGACATCTAAAACTCTAGCAAAGTCAATGGAGGAGATGACCTTACAAGGAGCAGAAACTAAAAAATTGCATCATGAAATAGAGAATCTCCATAAACTTAAATCCTCCTTCCAAGCAAGCTACAACACTGAGAGGCACACATCAGAAAAACTTAAGCAGGAAATACAGTAGCTACAAAAGAAAACAGTTGTGGGAAAAACACTAGCAGAAGCCAAAGAGAGCATTTGGATGGATATCTCAAAATCCGTGACAAAAATCTGGCCACTCGTGCAGATCATGTTTGAGCAGCACGAATTGGTGTTAAGGAGCAGGCAGGCCATTGACAGGACAAAGGGAGAGCTGGGAGAAATGCCCACAGAGGCAAATGAAATCATCATTTTTCTAAATTCGAAGACTAAGGATGAGCTGGAAAGTCTGGAAATATAAGATAAGACAGAGACTATCCTCAAAGTCAAGAAAGCCTTGACCAAGAGAGGACTAATATTACAGTTGGAGGAGAGAAACCAGAACATGGATATCGGAGATCAGAGATTCTTCAGCAAGATTGATGCTTTACAAAAGAAAGGTCTTCCCAACTTATTGGTTTTAAATGACAAGTTGATGACTTTGTCCGACTACAAGCAAAAGATCGCCATGGTAGCAAAGGATAGCTCTGAGTTTTCAGGAATACAGGGTAGCATAATAGGCAAGGCATTTTTAAAGACTCTACAGATGGACCTCGGTATCCAGCATGAAATCAAGTATATTTTCATCACCATGCCAACTTTCGCCAAATATACAGAGATGGATGAAGTCTACAGAAGGTTACTAAAAGTCACCATTCCCAGTCAAAAGAGATGGGAGGATCTGTACACTTTGATCGAGTAAGAGATGAGGTGTACAATCCAAGTCAGCATGCGGAGCAGTCAAAGTCAAGTTGATGACTCGCGAACAACCTTCCCCAAAATCAGCATGGAGAATCCGACAGATCGTTAGCAGTTCCTACATTTTTGTATTTTGTTATCTAGTTAGTTAGATTTAGACTCCACCACATCCTGATTATTAATAACAAGATTGTTTGTAATCTTTCTTATAAATACTTCAAACTTAGAAGTACTGAGGATTGATCTTTACGCCCAAGCACGTTGTAAGCACTGTAATCTTTCTCAAGAGATCTACCAATAATAAAAAGGACGTTTCACAGGATTCATGTGTGTTAATTGTTGGTGATGTTTACTCCTCTTCGTTGAATGGTTTTTGTGTCTTCATAATCATTTTTTTGTTCTATATCTAATCATTTAAAAGGAGTTAAAGTTGCGGAATTTATCTTCGTATAATTTGTTTCTGGCTTTTAAATATCTAAGTGTTTGTCTTATGATGTTATGATAAAGAAATTCTTAAATGCTTCTTTATTTTAACTGATTATCTCATCTTTTTTGCTATCCATCATTTTAACTCTAAAGGATCCAACAGTTGCATTATGTTGTCCTGTGAAAGACCTTATAAAATCTGTTCTTTGGTCTCAAACTTTATAAAACAGACCCCATAGTCCAATGGATGCATAAGAAATATTTCAACCATTTTATAAAACAAGCAACACGGTCTTATTTATTTAACTAGCCTAATATCTGAAACTTGAAACATAGTTAAATCTTACAGAGAGATCCCTCTCTGAAACTGGCAGGGCTAGATCCCAGTTTCGAAGTGGTTGGATAAAGTTACCTCTGATAAATTTCTTCTACCTCTCGACAACCTTTGAGAATTTATAGAGCGATAACAGATGTATATAGGGTATTTGGTTGTAAGACTTCATGCGGCATATGCAACCCTTAAATTTTTGGTCGTATTGTTGTAGAATTGTGATCTAGAATTCAACAATTTATGCAGGCATGTGAGATTGATTATGACTAGTTAATTGAGGTTGATAGTCTTATGGGCCTAGTCGGTTTCCAGTGTGTTTGAAAAGAGGACTTCATGAAGTGGAAGTGGACCTAGGGAACTTGGGTGTTAATGCCTTTAATAATTGTGAAATTCACCAATGGGGGAGGCTATTAACCTATAAAGGAGTTATCACTTGCATTATGGATGATGTTTTATGCTTGGAAACCCTCGTAAATGAGATCAAGATAGGAGCAGGTATGTGGTACAAACATAACCAAGTTGGAGATTATTGAAATGTCATATTTACAATAAATACTTCTTTCAAGTGAGTGTTGCAAAGTAGCTCCTACTTGTTGTGTGTTAGTGTGTGTAGTTGGGCATGTTAATAAGTGAGTGTGAGACATGAGAGGAATTACATATGTGATTGAGCATATAACTAAGTGCATGTGAGACATGCGAGAGATTAATCCTTTTTTATGGAAAGTGAAGTTAGAATATCACTTTATATATATGGCCTTTGTGTTGGGCCCTTCGTTTTGATCAACAGAAGTTGTGCAAGCTATTTTGGAATCAGACAGCCGACCAAAGGAAGAAACGGAAAGCAGAGAAAAAGGAACGCACAACAAGAAGCAATTGGAAGGACAATGCAACACCAGTTTTACGAGAAAGAGGTTGCAACCGAATCAAGAAGAAGAAAGAACTCTCGGGTTCTCAACCAGCAATCCTGGATCAGATTATACATATAGGGGATCAATATGATTGTAAAGGGTTGTTGGGGTTGTTGTTGTTGTTTCTAGTGTCATTGTTGTCATCGTTCATGTTGTTATTAGCTAAGTTTTGAGTTCTAGGTTAGAAACTAGATTGATAATGCAATAGAGTCATATAGTATTGTAGTGTTGGGAAGAGCAAGGGAATGAGATAACCTTGTCTCATAGTAGTACAAATCATTTGTTATTATCTTTGACATGACCAATTGTATCTGTAACTCAAGTTGATCTTGTATTTTGAGATGAAACCTGCTATCTGATAATACAATGGGAGACCCAAATTTTCTTGAAATTATCTTGTGTACTTGGTCTTTTGAATCTATTGAATGTTATGTTATATTATCTTTTATGTCTGATATACTTAAATGGTTATAGTTTACATGTGAATGTCAACGCAACTCTGTTTTTTCCATTCTCAATTAGGAAATGTTCAATACTGCAATAGGTTTAAGCTATCTTGCGCAGGTCTGATATGAATCTTGATACTTCGGAGATCTACCTAAGTATTCTCTTTACCCTTCCCTATCATATTCGTCTCTGTTGCGCTTCAGGTGAGACTTCCTCCCTCCCGGGAAGATGAAATGCCAGTGCACTAGACTACATCTGTACCTTTTGTTGGTAACTTGAGAAGGACATTGGTATTATAAATTTTGTGCCAACACTTTGTGTTATCGGATATGAGACACCAAAATATAAAGACTATTTGAGCACTATAAAATTTTCTTCACCAAAGACTTTCTCCACAATAACTCAATGATTTTTTACAATACTAATGATTTTCTTGTACATTATAATAAATGTTTTAATGCAAATCCCTWACTATTAGCCTAGATCCATTTTAACTTTGAATCTATAAAGCATTGAGAGGGATCAAATCCCTCAAGGCAAAAATCTTTCCTTGAGTTTTGCACTCTAAAAAAAGCTGCACCTCGAGAGATTTAACCTTTCTCAATGCTTGATAAATCCAAAGTTAAGATAAATCTAAACTAGTTTATCTACAATGTGATAAACTAATATACCCAAATCATACAAACCGGTAGTAGAACAATACATTGTAAATGTTTATAAAATTGAAACTCCTTAAACTTTTTGAATCATATAATTAACATTTACTAACCTATTCCAAAGTTACCCACATTATTTTATAACATCTATATGATCAAAATCATATATATATAACTTTGGATAGCCATACAAATATCATCCAAGATGGTCTTTTAAATATGTCCTTTCATATTTTGGAAGTTGTTATGAGTTTGTTGGAATTTTTTCTTTCCCCAATGTTGATAGGTTTAACCTTTTATTTCTTTTTCCCAAGTGGATTCTTCTATACATTACCACTTTCTCACAAAGTAACTAAGAAGACAATGACACCAAAATTCCGTGTGTAACATCCACATAGTGGAGATAGAGACATAACAAAAGACAAATCACTATAACCATTATAGTATCATTAATTTTCTCAAGTGCAAATCATTGTAACCATTATAGTATCATTAATTTCCTCTTAATTTCATCAAGTACAAATCACTCTAACCATTATAGTATCATTAATTTCCGAAGTGCACGATATTTTTTATTTATTTTTAGATGTTATTGACGTATTCTTTATTTCTTATAAATTTTATTTATAAATATTCTTTATTTTTTTGAGTTTATTTATAAATATTTTTTGGGTAAAAGTTTGTACGGTAATATTATAAGGGATGGTTTTTTAATAGTCATATTATGCAAGTTTTTGTATTTTTTTTAGTTTAGTGGTTTTTTATTTGTTTTAAACTTTTTATATTCAGAATAATATTTTTCTGTGATTATGGAAACAATATTTCTCTGCAGTTTTGAACGCGAATACTACTTCTCTGTGGTTTTGAAATTAATATTTTTCTGCGGTTTGAAACTGGTATACTAGTTCTCGGCGGTTTTGAAATTATATCTTGCGGTTTTGAACTGGAATAATTTTCTTTTTTTTGAAGTAGATATTTTATTTCTAAGATTATATATCTAGGGTTTTCAACACCAATAATACTTTCTTTTTTTTGAGATATTTTATTTTCTAAGATTATATGTCTAGGGTTTTGAACTGGAATAATACTTCTCTGGTTTTTTTTGGTTTTTTGTTATTTTTAGGAGATATTTTATTTCTAAGATTATATATCTAGGGTTTTGAACAGGAATAATCTTGTAGTTTTTTTACCTTTTTTACCCAGAATAATCTCTGTAATCTCTGGACTTCTCTGTCGTTTTCAGAAATTATTTTTGGTTTCTTCAAAGGGTTGAGCATTGGACATCTGAAATGAGGTGAGTCACTTTTTACTTTGATTCAATTTTAATTTTACGTAAAGAG
Source organism: Picea sitchensis (assembly GCA_010110895.2). Classification (NCBI taxonomy): domain Eukaryota; kingdom Viridiplantae; phylum Streptophyta; class Pinopsida; order Pinales; family Pinaceae; genus Picea; species Picea sitchensis. Next base: position 6,534 of record SNQJ01S0029707.1, on the reverse strand, counting down.
ATTTAAATATATTTTATTTATTTTTTCATTTTAAGTCTCAGAAGTAAAAGTTGATTTGAGAGATAAAGTCAATCCATAATAATAATTCTTACATCTTTTTTCTCTTCATTTCAATATGAGCACTCCACCACCTATTCCAAAAACTCGACCTAACAAGGGGAAGCCCCCCAAAATCACCCTAGAGATCCTTTACCTTTACGATTATATGGAATCAGTAGAAAGAAAAAGAGAAGAGAGAGATGTCAAAATCCAAATAGAGTTAGAAACATTAGAAAAAATGAGTGAAGAAA
>SNQJ01S0029706.1:35788-46851 GCA_010110895.2 Picea sitchensis | reverse complement strand
TGGAGTCCCACCTCAAAACTAGATCACCCAATTCAAACTTATCCTCTTTGGTTCTCTTGTCATAAATATTTTTAATATTTTCCTGGATCACTTGAGTTCTGTTGTAAACTTCTTCTCTAGATTGCATTAGGTGGATCATTTGATTTATTCTTTGTTGGACATCGTTTGGTTCTTCTTGTGTTTCCTACAATAGTTTCATGACCAGAAATCCTAATGAAAGGGGTAAAATTGCCTCAATTCCATATGCCAATTGGTATGGAGACATACCAATCGATCTTTTGGTGCTAATTCTATCAGCCCAGAGCGTGAAAACCAAATTATTATGCCATGATTTCTTGTTTTCCTACAGTGTCTTTCTGAGGATGTTCACCAGACTTTTGTTAGAAGACTCAGCTAACCCATTTCCTTGTGGATAATAAATCGTCGAGTGTCCCAAAGTAATATGATATTGATTACAAAAATCTATGAACCTTTTGGATCTGAAAGCCGCTGCATTATCAGTTATAATTTTTATGGGGCATCCAAAACGAGACAAAATGTTAGTTTCGAAAAACTTGATGATGAAAGAGTCAGTAGCTTGCCTGCATGGTACAGCCTCGATCCACTTGGTGAAGTATTCTGTGGCCGTGAGGATCCATTTATGTTGGTCCGAAGAGGGAGGATGTATTTCACTAATGAAGTCTAGTCCCCACTGTTGGAAAGGAGATTCAACAGAGATGGGTTTCATTGGGAGTGGAAGAAGCTTCCTTTTCCCTTCAAAACTCTGACACTGGTGGCAAGAAGTAACTTTCTGGTGAACGTCAGCAAACAACGTAGGCCGGTAAAATCTAGCTCTCATAATCTTGTTGGCTATGGTCTTCCAGCTCTGGTGCCCACCACAGTCTCCTGCATGGAAATATTTAAGAACTTTGTTAGCTTAATCTTTTAACAAGAAATTAAGCAAGATACCATCAGGATCTTTCCAATAGCGATTGCCTTCTAGAATACAAAATTTCAATACTTTCAATTTAATAAATATAACTTTGGTATTAGTCAAACTTGGAGGAGCCTGTAAATTGAGTACAAAAATGAGGTCTACATACCAAGGGGAATTTAAGAATGCCTCTTTTATGTTTGGATTCGCCTTCTCTTCCGGTCCGTCTACTACAGCCAAAACGTTAATATCAAAGCATGGAAATTAGACTCAGCCATCAGTTTGGCCAAACCCTATCCTTTGATCAGTTTAGTAGGTTTTATCTCAATGTCGTATTCCAGAATGACCGCAATCCATTTTCCTCTCCTACCATCTGGATTATCCTAGGTCAAGATATCTTTAACCACTGTGTTTGGGACGTATGCAATTATGTGAGAATGGAGAGTATAGAAACTAAAATCTTTTTTATCCTTTACCAGGGTGAAGGCTTGTTTCCCCGTAATGTTATAATTCAATGCTACATCTCTTAAAGCTTTGCTGAAAAAGGCTATGGGTTGCTCGTACCCTTCATTGTTCTTCTACGGCAATACTGTTGCTATAGTGTGCTTAGATGAGAAAGAGAAAAGAGAAAAGTCTTTGGTATAGTCTAGTCTAATTAGAACTGGAGCTTGGGTGAGAGCATGTTTCACTTGTTCAAATGATTGTTTGGAATCGGCCTTCCATTTGATTTTTGTGTCCTTTTTTAACATATTGGTAATATTCCTGAGAATCTCGGCCAAGTTTGGTATGAATCTTCTAAGGAAATTTATTTTGCCAATGAAAGATTGTAGTTATTTGATGTTCCTAGGGTGTTCCACCTTCTGGATAGCTTCTATCCTGCCGAGATCTATTTTAATTCCTTCTTTTGAGATTATGTGTCCCAACAATTTACCTTCCTCTAACCCGAAAAGGCTTTTCTTAGGATTTAATGAAATCCCAAATTTCCTGCACTTCTCAAACACACGTTTGAGGTGGAGAAAATGTTCGTCGTCGGATTTGGAGTAAACATTTACATCATCCAAATAAATGACTATAAATTTCCCAGTCTCATCCACAAAGGCAATATCCATTGCTCTTTGGAAATTAGCTCCAGCGTTCATCAGATCGAAAGGCATATTCACATACATGAAGGTACCCCAGGGTGTGGTAAAATTTGTCTTCTCTTGATCTTCTGGGTGGACCGGGACTTGGTTGTAACCAGAGAAACCATCCAGTAAGGAGATCCTACTAGATTCGACCACCCTTTGTAAAATATGGTCCATTTTGGGTAAAGGGTAATTGTCTTTGAGGGAGACTTTGTTCATATTTTTGAAATCTATATAGAGCCTGATCTCGACAGTTTTCTTACTAGTTGGAACTAGATTAGAAACCCATTTGGAAAACCTCAAGGGGACTATAATCTTGGCATCATACATCTTCTTGATTTCTTTCTCTATCAGGGGTAGCAACTTGGGATTAATTCTCCTAAGTTTATGTATGAAAGGTTTATGTTCTTCTTTTATGGGAATCCGATGTTGTATGATGCTTGTGTCATAGGAGTTTAAGTCCTCATAGCCCCAGGCGAAAACATATATATATTCCTTAAAAAGTTCAATGTATTTGCTTTTTTTCTCTGGTGGCAGTGATTTAGACATTTTTATCATTTTGGGGTTTTCTTCTGTTCCTATGTTACAGTCTTCAACCTCTTTACCGCTATCTTCAATTTTCAGTTTTTTGGCTACATCGTTAAAATCAAACAAGTCTTCCAACGGAACTAAACCTCTAGGTAACACATTATTTTTCAACTACAGGATATCAAAATCTACATCATTTTCATTGATTTCTTCAGCATCTATTGTATTTACACTACCATTCTCAAAAACAGATTTATTTACAACTTCTTCATCCTATTATAAATCTATGTTCGTACATTCGAAATCATTTTTACATTGCAAGAAATCTTCAATTTGATCATCATTTCCAAATACCTGCCAATATCTGATGTGGATAGGAATGGTGGGTCTGCACTTCACCTCCACTGTGTACTTGTGAGTGGGACAAAAAGGGATTTTACAGGTAGTTGCTGACGTGGCCAGTCCATCTGCGAGTATATTTTGTCCTCTAGGCATCACCTGCAAATCAACCTCAGTAAAGCATTAGAGAGCATCTAAAACAACGTTTCTATAGGCTCTAAGTCTGGGATGTTTTGTTGCATACTCACCTTTGATTTTCTTGATAATTAATTCAGAATCACCCCTTACCATTATCTGCTTAGCACCAACTTTCTTCAATAATTTCAGGCCAAGCATTAAAGCCTCGTACTCGACTATGTTGTTAGTACATTGAAAGTTCAGTTTATAGGAATGATTCTCAGAGTACTTTGATCTATGGTTATGCATCCACACTCTGGCTCTAGCTCCTTATTTACTCACAACACCATCAAAGTCCATGCTCCAAAAGTCTGATGGCAGTTCCTCATTTTCTTCAACCATGGGGTTTCTTACTTCGACGGTATCTTTATCATCCTTTGGATCAGGTGCATCATCTTCCAGTTGTGCGATTTTTTCTTCAAGTTCACCATCGTTATATAGAATAAAAGAATCTAGGTCAGAGTGTGTGGAATATAGTGGGTAATTGTGTGTCTTTTCCTAACTACTGACCATATATTTCATCAGTGTTTCTTTGTAAAGTATTCTCTGTTGACCGAAAACTGGAATGGTGGCATAGGACATATCTAGTTGCAGGGTTCCTCTCAATTTATCCCCCCAAGACCTTGATAACAACATACCGTACTTGTGGGGAATGTCTGCTACGACGATGTCCATCACCAAATGTTTTTCCGGTATTTGAGCCAAGGTGATGCATAAGTCTTTAATCATGCCTATACATTTGACCTTTCTAGAGTCGAAAGAATGAAAATCTTTGTAAGGTCTGGTGACCTCAAGTCCCAACTTTTCCATCACGGCTTTGGGCATTAGGTTGTGAGAAGCACCCGAATCCAGCATAGTGTTGTGCAATATCAGATCATGGATATTTAGGCTGATGTAGAAAAGGTCCACGGTGTCATTATCATTTTGACCGTCAACTTCAGGACCAAAAAGGAGCTCAGGTCAGTCATCAACAAGGTTTAATGTGTCAGAGTGGAGTACAGATCCTACATTCAAGGCTTCGGTACCCATATCGGGTTCGATACTTAAATCTTTTATCACCTGATACCTATAAGCGTTCTTGTTCATCAACTCAAAGAGGGGAATGGGAATCTTCAATTTTTCTAGTTCCCCTTAAAGGATGAAAAGAGAGGTGGTTTTGTTTAAACTCTGTACTTTTGATTTATCGACATAAACTTTGTGGACAGGTGCACCTGTTTGAATGGTTGATGAAACTTCTGTCTGACTTGTTCTCTTAAGAATTTTTGGAGTTTTTTGCGCAAGAGATTCAACATCATTATGCCAAGAGGGATTTCTTGGGAGGATTTTCTGAGGTTTTCTTGGTTTCAACAGCCTTCTTCGGAGAACTCTCATTAGTCTTCTTACTCCTCAGGTTATATTGCTTGTGAACCTCCATTATAGCATTCTCCAAGGCTTGTTGTTCTATTTTCTCAGCTTCCTCATTCACCTCTGTTTGTGAAAGGAGAAAGATTTCATGTTCTTCTTTTGTGAGGAAAATAGACTCATGATCATGATCATGATCACCCATTAGATTTATATGAGAATCATCAAACTCCTCAATAACTTCCTCCCCATCATCAACATAGTTTTCCTAGAGAGGTGGTCTAATATGTTGATCAGGTCCCCGTTGTTTCCGTTGATCCCTAGGATCTCTTTGTCTAATCTAGGGAGGATTTCTCCTAAAGTTCGGGTTTCTGATTTGAGGGGCAACTTGGTTCTCCCTAGGTGGGTTCCTTTCAGTTATGGTGAGTCTCTCCATCATTTTCTCCATAGCTCTCACTAGAGAATCTAATTTGGCATCAGATGAGGAAGTAGAAGGTTCTTCCTTGATGGTGACCCTCTTTTCTGTTCTCTGCCTGGCCCTTCTGGCCAAAAAATTTGCTTCTACACTGACGACACTTTTTTCCATGTCTTCCAGAGTTGTTGCATTTCTTTCCCTTAATTGATACGACATGTCAGTGTCAAAACCATCAGGGAAATTTATTAATGCCAAACCTTGTTGTGGTTTAATTTTAGTTGGGATAGCATTTTATAGATTGTTGAAATGAGTGCGGTAATCCTGCACTGTCTCTCCTTGGTTCCTTTTGATGTTCTCATACTCCGACAGACTTTGGAGAGGATTTTTATTTACCTCCCATCAGTCTAGGAAAGTCTGATGGAAAACAGTAATGTCAGTAATGGTAGCAACACGTAAAGCTTTGAACTACTTTTTCACATCTCCAGTTAGGCTTTGTACAAATAATATCATCTGCACATCAGCTTCGTCTACTTCTTGCAAGTCAAAGTAATTATTCATTTTGTCAACATGTTGTTGCGCATTCAAGGGGCCAGTACCATTGAGCTGCAGAAGTCTAGTTTGATAATCTTGGGGCATGTGATGTAAAGGAGCAACCAATACTAATGGAGAATATCTTGCCGCCATGATTGGTGGAGGAGGTTGAACAACAACCTGTGTGACAGGAGAGGAAATGCCTGAAGATATAGAGGCTGAAGGGCTTGGAGGAATGGAGTGACCTGGTGTAATTTTAGCAGAAACTGCAGTGATGGTTAAAATAGGAAGTTCGATGGACTGCTGAAGATGGAGCTTGTTTAAGGCCTGACCAATATTTGTGACTAGGTCTTCAAGCTTATCAGTCTTGGAGTGAAAACATTGCTCAACTTCATCTCTAGGAAAAAGTATCTTAGGGGTCCTAGGCTGAAAAACGGTTTGCTCTAAGACCGTTTCACTGACAAAATTGTAATATTTTGTCCTGAAAAGACTTGTTCAAAAGGGTATCTCAGACTCAAGGTATGGAAGAACAACTAACTTTTCTGGGATGGAAAAAGACCTCGGAAGCGGGTTGTTACTCCTCAAAAATTCTGCAATGCTTTTCTTCCTGAGCAGTCTTTCGAGATTATCTATTACTTTTGTAGGTTCTAGGTCAGGATGAGATCTGGTAGAAATTCTTTTGGGAGCCAGAACTGTTGATTTTATTCTACCTTTGGAGTTTTTGGTTATTTATGAAAAAAATTTAACAACCTCTGAACATTATTTCTAGGTAAAGATTAGGGTTTGTGTTTTTTCCAGAAATAAAGTCGTCTTTGTTCTAGGGGAAAGAAAACAAGGGGTGGAAAGTTTGTTTCAGTTTGTCCCCAGTGGAGTCACCATTTATGTTATCACTCTGTAAATTCCTAGAGGTTGTTATGAGGTAAGAAGAAACTTATCAGAGGTAACCTTAACCAACCACTTCGAAACTGGAAGCTAGTCCTACCAATTTTAGAGAGGGATCACTCTGTGAGTTCTAGATTTGTTTGAGTTTTCAAGGATTTTAGGCTAGTTAGAAAGAATATAACCGAGTTTTTTGTATTTTTTTTTAATGAAGTGGTTGAATATCAATCATGCTTCCATTGGGCTATGGGGTCTATTTTTAAAAGATAGAAGCTAAAGACAATGTTACAAGATTTGTTTCACAGGGCGAGATAGTGCTAATGTTAGATTCGTTAGAAATAAAAATGGTGTGTTGCTGAAAAGGTGAGATATCAGTTAAAGCAAAAAAGCATTTATGAATTTCTTTGTTATAACATCAAAGGAAAAACATTTAAATCTGTAAAAGATTAAGAACAGAGTACACAATGGTAAATTTTGCAACTTTAACTTCTTTTAAAGATTAGATTTTAGAAAGACAATATGATAACTGAGAAAGAAAAAACTTGTACGCAGAAAGAGGGAACTTCACCAACAATTGACACGCAAGAATCCTATGAAACTTATCTTTGTATTACTAGAATAACTTCTTGACAAAAATTACAGCAACTAGAGCTTGCTCAGGCGTAAAGATCAACCCTCAATACTTCTAAGTGGGAAATATTTATAATAAAAGTTACAACGACACTGTCATTAATGATCAGGATGTGGAAGACTCTAAATGTAACTAAGTAACTCAACAAGATACAAAACTTCAGGGACTGTTAATGATGTGTCGAATTCTTCAAGATGATTTTGGGGAAGGTCGTTGGTGAGCCATCTACACGAATTTGTCTAATCTTATTGTTGACTAGACTTGGACACCTCATTTCCTACTCAATCAGATTGCATAGCTCTTCCCATCATAGCTGACTGGGAATAATGACTTTAAGTAATCTACGGTATATTTCATTCATCTCTGTGTACTTGGAAAAAGTTGGCCTGACAATGAAAATATACCAGATCTCATGTTGTATGTTGATGTTTGGCTGCAAAGTTTCTAAGAATTCCTTACCTGTTATGCTGCCATGTATTCCTGAAAATTTTGAACTGTCTTTGGCCACCGTGGCCATCTTCTATTTATAATCAGGAAGGGTCATTAACTTATCATTTAGGACCATTAAATCCAGAAGACCTTTCTTCTACAGAGCTTCAATCTTACTGAAAAATCTTTGAACTCATGCGTCCATAGTCTGGACTTTCTCTTCCAACTGCAGCATAAGTCCTCTCTTGGTAAGAACCCTCTTGACTTTGAGGATGGTTTCCATCCTGTCTTCAATTTTCAAATCCTCTACTTCTTCCTTGGTTTTCGAATTCAGGAATCTAATGATCTCAGTGGCTTCTGTGGGCATTTCTCCCAGCTCTCCTTTTATTTTCTCAATAGCCTGCCTGCTCCTCTGTACTAGTTCCTTTTTCTCGAACATGATTTGCACCATAGGCCATATTTTATTTATGGATTTGGAGATATCCATCCAAATATTTTCCTTGGCCTCGGCAAGTGTCTTGCCTGCCACTGTTTTCTTTCGAAGCTACTGCAATTCCTGTTTGAGTTTTTCTGATGTTTGTTTCTCCATGGAGTAACTTGTTTGATAGGAAGACTTAAGCTGTTGAAGATCCTCAAGCTACTTTTTTAGTTTGCTAATTTTTGTCTCCTGCAAGTCCATTTCTTCCATGGATTTATATAATTCCAATGTCTTTTCCAAAGCTGTCAGTGGAGTTGCTAAAGGAATTTATGTTGTGGAGCTTTCTGCTACAGATGTTGTGCTTACCCCTGTGAGTGGAACTGCGCTCAATGGAATGACTTCCATAGGCATTGATTATTCCTTCTCCTTCACTAACCTTTCCAATTCTGCTTCCATCTCTTTCAACTGTGCATTATGTTCCATGATCAACTTGAGCATCTCATGCTTCTCACCTTCTATCTCAGCTATCTCCTTTGCCTATGCATCCTCCATTGGTGGAAGTTTCAGTTGTTTCCTCAGAGATGCTATATCAACATTTTTCTTTTTGATCATCTCTTCAACTGCTTTCACATTCGAGGGGTCATACCCGATATTGAGGACCAATTCTTCCAACGTTTTAATTTTGTTATCTTTTTCAAAGGATGATATCTTTTCTAGCTTTAACTGTGTATGAACATTTCTCAGAGAGACCTGTAGTTTAGCATCCGAAGTAGAAGCATTTGCCAAAGTGGAGAAAACCATTTCTCCAGTTTTCCTGTGCAAATCCATTTGATCAGCAGGGTGCACATCTCTGGTGTGGAACTCGAACGTTTCCCTTTTGTAGTCAGTGATTGCCTTTGGGTCGGGCACCTGTGCATGTAGAAAATCCATGTGCATTCTACCCTTCTCTGTATCAAATGCAGAAAACAGTCTCTGTTGTGTCGTGGATGTCTGTTTCCAAAAGTGAGCATTAGTGTTGTTGGTCAGTGTTTGATTCCTCTTCTTGATCAGGTCATATTTCTCAAAAATGCTCAATTTGATGCCTCTTAGTTTTGGCTGGTTGATAAATGAAGTATCCCTCTGCTTCTTGGATGAAGAATTATATTTGATCTGTTGGCTACTAGTGATAAGTGGTGACTAATCATCTTGCATAACTGTATCGGATTGGGTTCCCTTTTCACTAGCCATGTCAGTTACATGAGTGGATTTCGGCCTCTTGGTGTGTAATTGGAAATCTTCGGTTGAGACTTCGGTGACAGAAGGTGAAGAATCCTTCCTAGGCCTTTTATCCTTTGGAACCTGTGGCATGTTTGTTTGTGAGATAATAAGAGAAGGAGATTTCTCTTCTGTCTCTTCCAGAGTGTTCTCCTCCCACTCCGTTTGATTTGCAAACTTCTCTATTTCGGGCTTGGGTGAATGAACATAGGGAATGTTTTTATTCTTAATCCTCATCTCCAAAATGATCTCACACGGGTAATATTGCCACAGGAAACTAGCGTCGAACCTCATTTCCTTCAGAAACCTGTCTACCTCTTCCCCGATGCCTCGGCTATTGTAGATGAAAGACCCTATTTGCCCTTTAATTCTGAGTTGGTGTTTCTTATTTAGAGACACAAAGTGTATGTCATCTGAATTTATCATATGTCTTATGTATTATAGGGAAAATATCCTCATGGGTAAATAATTGGGCAGCCTGTATGGAGCTAACTCGCATCCATATATCCTAATATCAGTGTGATTTTAGTAAAGATACCAATCTTCGGTTTTTGCAAGGTCTGAGAGGCGTAAAATCCTATGAATTTCCTCATTTATTCTTGGTTCTGGTCTGCCACTGGGTGGTAAAACTACTCGATGAACTATTTGAAACTAAACTCTGTGGAATTCCGTCTGAGTAGCGAAGTCCAAGATGTTACCGCTTGCGGCTTCCCATCCTTGTCCATTTTCTGCATCGAGAAAGAGAACCTATCCGCCTGAAAGAAGACAAACAAGTAAGCCAATATGGAGGAGTACCAGAACATGCCCTCTGTGGCGAATTTTGAGAACTGCTCATGAATGTTCTCCGCTAGGAAAGTGTTGTAGTCGAACTGAGTGGCGAGATTTTCCTCGGTAGAGAAAATGGACAGAAAACCCAATATAGGTTCAACCACCCATTCATCTGAAAAATAACCAAGCAAACAACAGAGTGACGAAATAACTTGGTTTCCCTTTTCTGAGAACAGGGAGGAAGGATAAGGGGGATTTGACTTGGGGAACCGAGCATCCTGTGGGAGGAACAATTCAAATATCTACGCTCTTTGAGGAAAATATAGTTTCTGGTATAACTCTGTTATGGTTTCAAGATTGAAAGGGGAGGCAGATTCATTTGTGGATATCTACATCATATGATCAATGGCTTCTGGTGTGATGAAGAACAATGTTTCTCCCGATGATGAGACTATGGCTCTCTGTTCAGGGAGGTAATGAGCCTGGCATTTGAGGGAAAATTTAGGGAAATGGTGGACTTGGGGGAAAAGATATAGAGAAATATTGGACTCCCAGAGCCCGATTTCATCACTCTGATCTAAGAAAGTGTCTTTGAGCCATGACTGCAAATCTGTGAAGTCAACTTCACACCTTGTATCTAATATTAGATGATCTTTTTCGGCCAATGGGATCTTGTCGAGGTTGAGAGGAGGTGGGAGGAATGGATTTTCCCCAGCCTCTGCTCTCTTGGATTTTGGCACCATCACTGTGAAGAATACCTGCAATTCAAACAAAAAGTTAGTGGTAATGGCTATGGTTGGGCGGCTGATTGAATCGGAGAGGAGACAAGGAAACTTTCTGGTGTGAGGATAAGATGAGCAATGGGCGAAAGAAGGAGCAGGGCTAGTTTTGGGTGAATGAATACCCGTTGGGCACGGGAGACAGATCAGTAGGTTTAACGGATAAGTTAACCTATAATAAATAGCCAACAGATCATTTGAGGGATTGAGATCGCAGGTAAAAAATGGGTGATGAGTACGACCGGGTGACGTGGAGGGTGTTGATTGGATACCAATGATGGTGAGGGGACTTGTGACGGACGAAACCGGGGGGGATGGACTGACAGAGTTATGAGATAGGACTTGTAGGGGAGAAAGTGGAAACTGATGTCATGATACGGCGGTGGTATGCCAGAAAAGTGCAATAGATTCCTTCCACGTTAGAGTAGGGGGCCCGCCAAAAAACCATTTCATTCCGGACCCCCCCCCCCCAATCGTTAACAAGAAAATGGTCGAGGGGGTCCGAAAATCATTTTCATTCGTCCATCCACACACCCG
>SNQJ01S0029706.1:16391-31972 GCA_010110895.2 Picea sitchensis | reverse complement strand
AAATCAGTTCACTCAATCAATGCCAATCCCGGAAGACGTATCCTCCACGCACGCCACCCGTCATTCAAATGGTCCCTGCTCTCAGAAGCCATTCAATATCTTTCGGCGTTTTTCAGCCGCGATTTAGAGGCTGCGCTAGTTTAATTTCATTAAATAAATACGTTCTTAACCATCTCCACATCGTCAATTAGTTTTCCCAAAACAAAAAATTAATAAAATATTAATTTAATATTAAAAAATAAAATATTTATTGTCATAATATACAAAATACATCCCCTTTGAGGTAAATGTATGTCTACACAACGTAAGGGAGAATCCAAAATCCGTAGGAGCACTTTCAAAGCATAATTACCCCGATAGAAAAGAAAATATTTATTCAAATCCGAAAAAAATTTCATTTCGAGAAGCTTATGTTTGACGTGCACTTTATTGTAAATGTTAATTGTTAAAAAAAAAATTCTTACATATGGATAAGACGTCTTAATTGGATACATCATTTTTTTTTCCATCTTCATCTTATTCATTGAACACATATTTTTCATCTTGCTGATTGATTTGATTTATAAATAATATAGTATCATCAAAATAGTATTAATCATAATTGATAATGTGATACTATCAACCAATGATTCTTGTGGATAATTTTAATAACATGCATATGTAATTATATATCACATTAGTCACACATTAGTCACAATAATTTAGCATAAATATTTTACTTTTGGAATTTTACTTTAGTGTAAATGACAATTGTCAAATTTATCTTTTTCACTATGTGATGGGATGGGTGGATAAGGCATGATAGATAAGGCACTTGTGCTTCACTTGGTTCATTGATTTGTAAATAATGTAGTATTTACTAGAAGATGATATACTCCCAATTATTGATAGTGATTTTCATTGAATAGATATAGATATGAAATTTAATTTTAAAAGAAAATATTTAATGTTCTTTGATAAAATACATGTTGGAGAATAATGTAAAAATGAGTTGTAATTGGTTTATCATTGGAACTATCATAAGTTATTATCCGAATAAGGATATGAGTAGATTCTAGAGTGTATTTGCTACTTTTAGAAGTTCTAGATCAATTATTTTGGGATCTAGAGAGTTCACCTATCTCCTATATATGTAATGTTTATTCAAGCAATAGAGGCATGGATTAAGTGAGACATTTGGTCTCACAGTTGTGCGTTTATTCAACATCTTATTGTGACTATGTGTGTAAATGTTCTGATTGTTATTTTGGTACTAGAGTAGGTTGTGGAGAGAGGGTGTGAGCATGAGGCCTGAGATCTGAGGTTGTAGTGGTGTTGTCAGTATGATCACTGTGAATGTGTGAGCTGCGATGTAAAATGTGGGTTTTCTTTTGCTCCATATGTCATTTGTTGAAGAGAGTCGATCACTGCTAAGGAGAATCACTGCCACATTAGACACTAAGGGAGTTGTGAAATCGTTGAAATTGATTTATGTGATAAGTGATAAATGATAAGAGTGGTTTTTGTGAGAAAAATTTTCCTTTCATTTTCATGCAGATGAAGAACTGGTTTGCAGCTTGGAAATAATTGACAAATAATGTTGTATTTCTTGTACTGCATGGAGTTAGTCAACGAAAGAAAGTTTAGAGGAGATCGCTATCTCTTGTGGGCGTGAGGAGATTGCAATCCCAGGGACGTTGGTGTTTTGGGTAATCAGAGAAAAGTTGTTCAAGTCAGCGTGAATCAGAGTGGGTGTTAGTAAGTATTGTCTCTATTGGATCTCTCTGCGACCTGTGTGAAAGAGATTTCAATTTTCCATGATTTTTATTGTTCGTTGTTGAATACCTTGGACAATTGATTTGCTAAGTTTATAATTTTCTTCGACCTATGTGAGGAGGGTCCAATAGATTTCCTATCAGAGGTGCACATAGAAGTGTCATACGTGACCTACGTGAAGGAGATAAACCTATGTGTGGGTATTGTCTATTGTCAGAGGTGTGTGTAGAGATGTGAGTTCAAGATTTCAGATCTGAAGGAGTTGTCCGTGAAAGAGAAGTTCCACCAAGAAGGAATCGCTGAGTGGAGGAGAAAGCAGCCAATGACTTTCCGAGAAGGTAATGTTTACACGTGAACACTTTGTTCATTGATTTGAAGTTACAATCATAATAATGGCAAATAATTTAGTAGATTCATACTTGAATGAATCAAATAGTTGGATGGATCCAATTATTTAAAATGGAAAATTAAAATTCATACCTTGATGGAAGGGTCCAATGTATGATCTAGTGACTGGAACGGAAGGTAACGCAACAACCCTAGCTTCCTCGGTTTTGGGAAAAGAGAGATATCAAAGTGAAAGTGCTTCTGAGAATGTTAGTGAAGGACAATACAATTCTGCATATCAAAGAGTGCAAGATGTCCAAGGAAACATGGGATACTCAAAGGTTTTTATTAAATAACTAATAAAAACTAAGTTTTGTTCTTAAAAACTAAATTGCTTTCAATTAAGATGGAGGAGCATGAAGATGTCAATAATTTTGTTTTTAGAATTAAAGAATTGAAAGATAATCTTGGTGATATTAGTGAGAAGGTTTTTAATATTCATCTAGTCACCATCACATTAAAGGGGATGTTGGAAGAATATCATATGTTTGTTACAAGTCTTGCAGCTCGTGAAAGGGCTCTTACATTTGAAGCACTAGCATGTATTCTTCTGCAAGAGGAGGAACGAAGGAAAAATCTTAATTGTGGGTCTCAAAATCTAGATTTGGCATTGTCAGTGAAGGGGAAACAACCATACAAAGGAAAACCATGGGACATAAATAAGGGAGGTAAACCACCACATGGAAAACCACATCAAGGTATGACACCACCCAAAACAAATGCTTATGTTAAAAAGAGTGATGGATGTTTTTACTGTGGCAAGTTTGGACATTATCCTAGAGATTGTCCTAAAAAGAAGTATGATGAGTCCAAGTGTAAAAATAGAAGGCATATTGGTCACTTTGCTAATCAAAGAGAAACAATGAATGATGGTTTCAAAATTCTTAGACTATTTGTTTCATAAGTTACTGTAACACCCTGTTTCCCCCAGTCTGTAAAAATAACTATATTGGCCAAGAACTATGGCAAACTCAAAGATATGAATGTTTGATTTGATGGACCTTCGTATAAAAAGATCGATGAATGTAAATTATGTTATGATTATGTGTTGCATGACTGCTGGGAGGGGGATGTGCTAAAAGAGACCAGGATGGCTAATGAGAGGTGGTGGAAGGGACCTGGAATGGTTGCGTTAACTTCCACCAAGCTAGTACCGTACTGGTTTTTACTTGCTCAAAGGCCAAAGCAACTCTGTGACCTTGGAATGGATTTCCTGTTAGATTGGTAGGTGGGGAGGATCCTCAAGAGTTAATGAGGGGATGGGGGTGAACCGCCCATCCGTAACAGCTCCCAGACCTGACCACGGATAGGGAAATTCACGCCACATGCAATCTTGCAGAGAAAAGGCAAGAGAGGAAGTGTGGTAAGGGAGAGAAGAACACGCGCGACAGGGATCGCATAAGAGAACTGGAGAAAACTCTGGAAACACCCAGAGTTCTAAACATATGAGAAGGAGAGTAACCTTCATCCTTGACTTCCATTGAGCTGGGAGTAGAAGACTGAATCTCAAGCATTGTGGTCTAGCTCGGGGGTGGCTAGTGGTAAATCTATTTGGAGTCACTGAGCCTACGATTGGCTGGAAACGAGCACCCCTCTCAGCAGTCATGTCACACCTGGTGTTTCTGATAAGTTTTTATATCTTGTATCTTGAATTGAATATCCTGGATGCATGCTCATGCTTATACGTTCATAAATGGTTTTTGTATTGAAGTGTTTTCCTTGTGTTTTGATCGGAAATAATGGATGCATGCTTATACTCATATGACCATAATCAGTTTATGTATAGAATGAATAAGTTTAGAATACGAGTCTGTTCCCTTGAGATTCGTTCCACCTACTTAACTCATGCTATGTCTTGGTTTGATTTCCCGAAGGCACCTCCTTCCAGGAGGTTCCCTCGCATTCCAGAGCCGAAGTGAGTTCCTTGAAAAGACTACCGTTTTAGTAAACCCACGAGTTCACTTACCCCTGACACAGAGTTCATAGCTCGATGAATTAGGAAGGCTTTTCAGTCAGGTTACCAAGCCTAGGGATAATTACCCAAGAACCCGTTGAAGGATCATGTGATCTGAGTCTGGAAACCCTGTACAAGAGAAAGTAGTTCTCTCGGGTTTTCGGGGTTTTGGCACCCGAGAAACCCAAGGGTAACACCCCTCGTCTTCGCAATTCACGAAGTACCCAAAACCCCGACGCACTCTATGGATGAGCTGGTTTAGCTTCAATAGGTTTCAGTGTTTCGGCACCCGAGAAACCCAAGGGCAAGACCCCTCGTCTTCACCAGTCGTTAAATCCGGGTATGTGAAACCCCGAATCGGTGTAGTGTAAATGGGTTTCGGCATTTTGGCTCCCGAGAAACCCAAGGGCAAGACCCCTCATCTTCGCCAGTCACGAAATTGCGGTAAGAGAAACCCCGATGCGCTATGTGAATGAGCCCTAGGTCACCGGATAGGGTCTTGTGGTAGGAAGGAGGAGTCCCAAAAGAATCTGGACCGCCCATTTGTAGGGACACGTGGTGAAGATCTAAGGCCACCAGGGTTCTGGACATCAGAGAAATAGGAATGAAGACCCCGCCAAAATCCTGAAAGGTAGAATGACGGGATTTAATCTAGGCCATTGATCAAGTCGACGATCTGGACCGTAGATCTGGATGATACCGAGATTTCAAGTTCCAAGGATTCGAAAGGGAAAGGAGGGACACTTGCATTGCGATTCCCCGAATCGTGAAACCCTGAAACCATTTAGAGGATTAGCATCATGCCATAGGATTAGTCGTATGAAAAGCGACCCAAGGGAGGAGCTAAGGATTTATTAGACCCTTTCGAGTTTCGACATTTCGAAAGATAGAGAAAAGGGGAACGCTTGCATCGCGATTCCCCGAATTGCGAAAGCCGAATCGCGAAAGTCAAAAGATGCTTTTTGGTAAGGCTTGTGGTCATAGCCAACAATCACATGGGGGAGGAAAAAGGAAGGGAGGGTCTATGCTAGACCCCATAGAAATTCATGGATTCTGTTCCTCGAAGAAAAGATAAAAAGAAAAAGAAAATCTTAGTTGTCGTAGTGGGTGTGTGATATATTGGTATCAGAGCATGGTTACAACACTTGGCTTGCTTGGGCTCATGGACAAGTTGCGCAGAAACTCCATTTGAAGTACTCTTAAAAGGAGTAACTCTCTATCCTAACCCCCTTTATCAAAATTCGAAGTTAAGAATGAAAATTCCTATTGTGTGTATGCATTTGAAAAATATGATTTATGCATTGATTGTGAATGAATATGATGTTGACTAACAACAAGTGTTTTTCTTGCACAACAAGCGGACAATCAACCGTGGGAAACTATAGACACATAGAATGGTGACACACCACGAAGCGGGGGATGGATCCCACAATAGAGACGAAGAGTCTGATGAAAGGAGAGTGGTGGAGACCCCTCCAGATATAGCTGAGACTGTGAGAAGCCTCATGGTCGAACTACAGAGCTGCAAGGCTGACAACGAGAGGTTGATAAAAGAGCAAGAGAAGCAAACGGAGATTAATGCAGTCTTGCTGCAGAGCTTATCTGACATACAAAGAGAATTGCAGCATGGACCTAACACCAATCACGCGGACCAACGACAGACGAAGAGAAGTCGAAGCCCACCTGGGATACGAAAACGTGGTCCTTTAGGTGGCCACACTGGGAGGAGCACGTAGAGAATGGTCCACCCAGATATAAGGGACAAGCGTCAGACGATTTATCTGGAAAGGAAACTTGTGAATCGAAGGGATCTTCTAGTAGCAGAACTAGTTCTTATTCCCGAAGAAAACAGAAGAAGCGAAATCATTCCAAAAATCATAATCTCGAAGAATTCAAGAAGGCCAAACAACCCTTTTTCGACGATGAAATAAAGAAGGGAGAGGAAGTGGAGGCCTGGCTGCTTGGACTAAAGAAGTGTTTCAGAGTCCGTGACTTCTCGGAAAACTTGAAGGCCCAAGTAGCCTCTTTCAACTTGAATGGGAAGGCTTCCATTTGGTGGGAAGGCCTTAAGAACGTAAAACGGATTCACGAAGAGGACCTATCTTGGGAACGGTTTGAGAAATACTTCAGGAAGAAGTATCTGCCGGAAAAGTATTTCGACGAAAAGACTAAAGAATTCTATGAACTCAAGCTAGGACAACTCACCATAGAGGAATATGTCAGCAGATTCCTCGAGTTGTTGAGGTACGTACCCTATATAAAAGCAGAAAAGGAAAAGGTGCAACGATTCATCAGTGGACTACCTAAGGACTATCAGAACATGATTGAGTTTGATGAGCCAAAGACTCCGCACAGGACATAAGATCTGCATAGCTTGCTAGATCCTTCTTCCTTGTGCTTCAACACAAATCCTTTCACAACCTCCTACAACAACTTGCACTTGGCTTTGCAAGTCTCTTACAATCATGCACAGAGAATTTACAATCCACATCCGATTACACAAATCTAATTACTAGGACTAAGCCATCGACTCTCTTATACCTTGCTTAGACATCTATTTATACATACAAAAGTGGGCCTAAGCGTGGGTAAACCCACGGGCCGACATCCCTTTCCCATTACATTAACCCAAACCCTAAAAAGGGGCCCAAAAGTGGACCAAGATCCCGTGATCTCTCCTTCGTCTTGCGCACTTCCTTCGATAGGGCGTCGAAGTCCCAAAAACGGTCAAATATGACCAAGTATCTCCCACAACTTGGTCAAGGGCCAACACCGTCCTTCCATTACGGGGTGATACGCCGTGCTAAAAGGTACTCCCTGTCAAAATCAATTGCAATACATTTGCATTCCATATTGCCATTGATCTTTAAACTTTAAATGGGATGATGATATTGGCATGGTGAATCCAGGCCGACAAGGCCCGTGGAGAAGAAGCTTCGTGTATATCTTGTTACATGAAAGACAATCCTGGAGCAACAGAGGAAGATGCTCTCAATCATATCAATGCCATGATCAGTGACGTAATTAAAGAATTAAATTGGGATCTTCTGAAACCATACGACAATGTTCCCATGTGTTGCAAGAAACCTACTTTTGACATTAACAAACTTTTCCATCATGGGTACAAATACCAAGATGGCTACAACATTTCCAACATTGAAATAAAGAGTTTTGTGATAAGAAACCTCCTTGAACCCGTGCCTTTCTAACCACATCTCAAATCTACAAGAAGTTGGTACTTTGTCTAAGTGTGTTAGTTTCATGGTGTTSTTGGATTAGTTCAATRAGGATATTCATTATGKAGATTTTTCTCTTTTCATTTTCTCTTTTAAATATTCAAAATATGAGAAAATAATTTGKTTCAACCAAATTAATACTTATAAAAAATGTATAACATTTCAACTTCTTTTTATTAATAATATAATTGCCATTCAAATTATTATCTTTAATTTTAATAAACATAGAAGATTAAATATTGTTATAAAAATATAAGATTAAATATCATTATGTCAAGTCTCACAATATCAATACTCTATTTTGGAGAGTTACCATGATTTTGTTTTGACAATTCTAGTATACATGTTGTATACTCAAGCTAATTCTTTCCCCTTATGACACATTACAACAATTAGTTGATTGATTAGGATGATTTTTTTTTAACAGAAACATGTATGGATTGTATTAAAAAACAATGGTAACTATTGGTAAAGGTACATCATGAATTTTTTGCCTTGTTTGTAGAAATAGATTTAAAATGACAAAGAAGGCATCTATCTCTGGTCCTATGATCCATATTTTATGAGCATAACGAAATGAATACAGATTATTAAAAGATGCTTAACACAGAATAACAGAGATACAATAAAACTGGTTTTCTATTCAATAAGGAAATAAGACGAAATTGTAAGCTTGTTGGAATGGTGGCGACTTATCTGAGAAGAGATGTGACAACTGCTCTCATTCACAAGAAGATGATTACAATGAGGCTCTGAAGGCCTTTTTACAATAAACATGAATGTAAAAAACGCTAGACATCCAAAAAAACTAATAATTTTTTTTGAAAAATTAATAATGTTTACTATTTTTAATCTATTTTTGTGTTGACATATATATTAAAATCATAAAATACATACCTCTCTTATTTGTGCTATAATGTTTTGTAGCTTGACCATTTCTAGAATGATTTATATGCGACACTAGAGGAGACCGATTTCTACGATCTAAAAAAGAAATAAATGATTTTCATCATGTTAAGACCCTCTTAGCATGCACAACAAAAAACGTTGTAATTCGATGAATATGTTGATTTTGATAATTTAAAAAAATACAAAATTGGATATATTGACTATGATAATTTAAAAAAAAATATAAAATTAATATTATAAATTTCTAAAACAATACAAAGGACAAGAAAAACAGATTCTCTAAAAGTATACCCTAAGTACTTAAAACACCCTGTACTTGACTTAATAATTGAATTGATATTTTTTGAACATCTTCGCATCATGGATTAAATTTAGAAAAAAAAAGAAACTAACTATTTGAAATCCAAGAAAATATTTAATTTTAATATTAAAAAACCATAATATTAATATTGATATATATTTTCTTAATGTCCGAAAAACATCACATTAATATTATTTGTTTATTTTCTCGGTGTCTTACACCAGTCTCGTACATGTGATAAAGTGTTTTCACCGAGAAATGGCAACTGTCAAATTTTTCTTTTCCACGATTTACGCAATTTCAAAAGCATATAATTTGATCTTGCTCTACATGATTAGGTGATGCTTTTTTTTCCATGAAAAAATTATCTCGATTTTATATAATGTATAAGATCATTTACAGGGAGAATACAACAGTGAAACAGTGGTGAGATGTGGTCAGATGATGGCGCACCAAAACAGAGTAAACAAAGAACGACCAATACAAGAAATCTCAAAACGCTCAGCTGCAAGTCGAGGCCTTTCAACACTGCTACCGATCGAGGAATTCACTATCAATACTAACGCAGAAGCAAGAGAAGCCAAACATCGATCAGTAGATATTCAGATAGGTGACCGAGCTCTCAATCCCGCTATCGCAGTGGAAGATTGAGAGTCTCCCTGCCTCTTCAAGTAATGCTCTCTTTGAGAGAGCGTCCGCCTCACGATTGAAAGATCTAGGAAAGTGTTGGAAACTGATTTTTGTGAATCCTTTGGAGAGATTCCGCGTTTTTTGTTTCCATCATTTGACGTGGATAGCGCGGAGCTTTGAATTTTGAGTAATCCAGTCTATGATGAGTCTCGAGTCGCCGCGGACGAGCAGATGAGTGATGGACCAAGAAAAAGCAAGGAAGAGTGAAACCCAAAGCCCCATGAGCTCCGCTTTGGTATTAGTCCCTGGACCATAGTTGAGAAACCACTTTGTGATTCTCGACGGATGAGCTTTGAAAAAACCTCCAGCTCCACAGCAGAGACCATTTGAACAGGCCGCTCCGTCAAAACAAGCCAGGGTGTACCCATCTGGCAAAACAAGGTCAATCGCTTTGGAGAGGGAGGGCTTAACAATAGATGGATGCCAGTTGTAGGTGGCCAAGACTCTGTTAAAGACAGCCAACGAGGAAGGGGGTCGATCCTCAAACACAGCCCAATTATGCTCGATCCATAGTTGCCAGCTTAAATGAGCAGCCAAACAAATCGGAGAGGATTTATTCAAGTGCCACGAGTTGAAACAACTGGAGATTGAGTCACCACTCCAGGAGTAAGGAAGTTTAAAGAAGTTCAACATTTTGTTCCATACATCCATCAAGAACTCACAGTGAATTAAAAGATGGTGTATGTCTTCCTGAGCGTGGCGGCAGAGAGGGCAGAAACCGGGCCCTTCCCAGCCTCTCCGGCGAAGCGAGTCCCACGTTAAGATCTTACCTTTTCCGGCCAACCAAATAAAAAGTTTATATTTGAGGGGTAGCTTCCAGTTCCAGAGCTGAAAGAACCAGGAGGAATCGGGCTCGAGAGCCTGCTGATTTAACAGTGCAATATAAATGTTCTTAACGGAAATGATGCCCGAAGCATCACCTCCAGCCCACCTCAGGGAATCCGGCTCCTCAATCAGGGAAATGCCAACATTCTTTAGAGCAGAAGTGAATCAGTTCCAATCCACTGCCTCCCGTCCACTAAGAGACAACTCGGTACCACCCAACCAAAAATCTGGGAGATAGGGGGATCCACTCAGACTCCCGACCTGTACAAGGTGAATCAAATTTGAAGAGGCTAGCTTTGAAATTAGCGGCGGGGAGAGGATCGAACAGTCCTCCATGCCAATAATCTTATCTCTGCCTAAAATAATCTCTATACCAGAACCCGGCATCCATCGGAGCCAATGGAGAATAACAGGTGAGGCAGCAACTAGGCCCTTCCAGAAAGTGGAAGCCCTCTTTGGCTGCAAGGATGGCTTACGGAGCTAATCACTAAATTTCAAGGAGCCAAAAAAAATTTCAACTACAATGCGGTGCCAAATGCTGTCGATATTAGCAGCTCTCCAGAAGGAACTAGCCAGGAGGGTTGTGTTAAAGGTGAAAAAGTTTTTTAGACCCCAACCGCCTGCCTTTCTAGGCTTTGTCAAAATTTCCCAACTACAAAGGTGAAAACTGTGTTTACTCCCAAGTCCATTCCATAGAAAATTTGAAGAGAGTTTCCGTAGGGAATTGATGACCTTTTTAGGGATTCTCTCCAAGGTCATCCAGAAAACCGCCAGGCCTTCCAGCACTGCTTTAACCAGGGTTAGACGACCACCAAGTGAGAGCCAAATATTACACCAGCCGCCTATTTTTCTTTCAAAAAGTCTAACAAGCCAATGCCACTCATCGGGAGAGGAGGCTCTTAGCTTGAGCTGAAACCCAAGGTACTTGAAGCCTTCTCTCAGGTCAATAAAAGTGAAGGGAATGGAGTTTTTGAGACAAAGAAGTTCGGATTCCGTAAGTCCCCAGAAGTGAACTGTAGATTTTGAGTGATTGATGGAAAGTCTCGAGACTGCACAGAAGAGAAATAGCACGTCCTGGATAACAGTCCACTCCGCTAGGTCAGCGTTCGTCATGAGGAAGACATCGTCAATGAACATAAGGTGAAACATCTTTATGAACTTAGAAACTTTAATGCCGGAGATTTTGTGTTCAGTGAAGCTTTTAGTGAGAAGGAGGTTGAGGCCTTCCATAATCAAAATAAAGAGATAGGGAGATAGGGGGAATCCTTGATGGAGGCCCCTCTCATTTTTAAAAAAACTTGTGGCCTCACCATTGATTAGTACAGTGAAATTGGCACTAGTGACACATGCAAGAATCCAATTTGAGAGCTTTTCACTAAATCCAACAGCAAAAAGCACAAGTCTCAGAAACTCCCAATCACTGTTGTCGAAAGCTTTTTTGAGGTCAAGTTTCATGATCAACGCTTTTATATTTTTCTACTTGATGTTGTGGATGCACTCATGGGCTCCCTCGATAGCATCCTGGATTCTTCTGCCCTTTAAGAAACCGAGTTGTTTTGCCGAAAGACTCCTTCCAAGAAAGAGCTTGATCCAGTTGGCGATGACTTTTGAGATCAACTTGTAGACCAGGTTGCCGAGGGAGATCGGTCGGAAATCATTGAAAGAGAGCGAGTTGGCAGTTTTCGGGATTAGGACCAGGAACGTAGCATTAAGGCTTCCAGAAAATTTTCCCTTTAAACGGGAGTCTTCCACCATCTGAAGTAAATCCTCGCCTACAAGATCAAAAAAGAAAATGAAAAATTCTGTAGTCCAGCCATTCGGCCCAGGACTTCTCTCCTTTTTAAAGTGAATCAGAATATCTTTGATTTCTGAAAGTGTAACAGGGTTACAAAGCTCAGAAGCATCTTCTGCCGAAATGAAATGAGGATAAAGGCCGGCTGTAGTGGCCTTTTCAAGGAGATTTTGGTTGTTGGATGCTTTGTATTGATGTTTAAAATAAGAAACTGCCTCCGCCTTTAACGCATCCTGCCCTCGAATAGTCCCCTTATCGATGCCGTCAATGGACCAAATGGATTTTTTACTCCTGTTATAACTTGCCAGATTGTGAAAATACTTGGTATTAGAGTCACCGCTCTTTAGCCAAGTCGCGCGGCTCCACAATCTCCATGCATTTTCTTGTTCCCACAGGATGGAGGATCTGTTCAATTCTAGAGAGGAAAGGTTAGCTGATTCCGCCGCAGACAAGGTCAAATGGGTAGCTATAATGATAAGCTTTTTGATTTTTGATTCCAGTTCTTTTAGTCGAGTCGTTTGAGCTATTTTTAACTCCATAAACCACAATTTTGATTTTTGTTTAAGAACCTTAAGTTTCTAGGCAAGTCGCCTCTGTGGATTTTCTTCATCCAAGAAACGAAGGTCCCTCCAGACCCCATGGACCAAGGCAGTGTAGTCCGCGTACTGAAGCCAATGGTGATTAAATTTAAAAGGAGTCGACCGGTGTAGCGTCGGGGGAATCAACTAAAGGAGGATCGGGGCGTGATCCGAGACAAAGGGGAACTCCACCCACGAGGATGGACAAGTAGATGAAGACAAAAAAGCCTCAGCAACCAGAAAACGATCAAACCGTCTTGCAATGGCCTCTTTACCTGTACGCCCGTTTCGCCAGGTTGGGACCAGACACGGAGGTTGGACATCAATCAGGTTGTTAGATGCGAAGAGTTCTCTGTAGGCGGCCTCCGTAGGACCCGACAAGAAGGGTCCTCCCCAATGTTCTTCAGCTGCCAGGATGATGTTTAGGTCTCCTCCAAGAATGAGATTAGGTAAGGAGAGAAGTCCGCTTTCTGCCAAAAGCTTCCAGAAAAGTGGTTTGTTCGAACAAGGGTCGTAGACATTTAGAAACGCCATCTCCTGTCCAGTAGGTAGGTAGCGGTCTGTCAAGAGAATTCCCCCCTTCGACAAAAACGGTCTCAGCACAAAGAGGTCAGGATCCCAGGCGACCAACAATCCACCTGAGTTACCTAGGGAGCTAGCAGCAACAGTGACCCACGAAGGGCGGAAATGATGCACAAAATCTCTGGAAAGTCGGTCGGACGCCAGGGTCTCTTGAAGGAAAATGAGATCCGGCTTTGTATTCTCCAGCAGTCTTCGGAAGGAGGCAGCCTTGAGGGGGCCTCTAATCCCTCGAATGTTTAAGGAGAGCACAATCATTACTTTGTTCTTGCCAAGGCCTTCGATGCTCTAAGGGCCTTTCCGTCCTGCGAGGGACAGTCAATTGCAGCAAGCTGTGTGTTCGCTACCTCTTTTTTCTTCCTGGAGCTACGTGTCTGGAGAGGGGAGAGTTCCAATCCAATACCACACGACCAAGCTAGGGCTTTAGTGACTTTGTCGGAGGGAAGCGAAGAAGAAGGACCCGGCTTAGTGGCTGGAATAAGGAGCTCTTTACCACGGTACATAGGTAACTGGGAGAGGTTACTCGGGAGAAATTCAGGAGAAGCCGAGGAGTTCAACGCCTCTAGTAAGCTTACGTCGTCCTCCTCCAATTGACTAAAACCCGGAGGCAATGGAGGGGAAGCAACTAGAGGTAAGGAGTTGGTCGGTCTATCTTGCGGCCTATCCAAGGAAGAGGAGGAAGGTTGAAGCAGCTTGGCCGGGTGAGGAGGGAGAAGGTTGTTCTCGTCAAGGGAAAGAATCGGGATTTCTGGTGGACCCGACGAAGGATGTAGGCAATGATCCAGAGGGTTTGGTAGGCCTGTGGGGAGAGTAGCCTCGACATCAAGTGAGGAGAAAATATCAATACGAGAGGCCAAGAGCCAGGGGAAGTCAGATAAGGAGGCCTTCTCGGCTTCAGAAAGTGATCTAAGGAGGGAGGGATAGAGAAGGTTCAGTTTGATCAGCGGTTCATCAGGTTGCCCCAGCAATGGTTGGAGGGCTGGGCGGAGAGGCGAATCAAGGTAGACCATGGAAGGGTCTGCCTCCATATAGTCAGGGGGGTGGTGAAAAAGATCGCTTTCTTTAGAGGATTCGAAGGATGACTTACCCGGGCAATCTCGGCGGAGGTGGCCAGTTTCTCGGCAGAGGTTGCATCGGAATGGGAGTCCGAGGTAGTCCAACTTTTGAAAATGTTTCTGCCCTCTCCAATCGATCTCCAAAGTCTCTGAAAGGCCGGAAGTGATGTCAATCTCAACTAGCACTCTTCCCATTTTTCTGAAAGAACCACTGAGCAGCTGTGTATCATGAGCAATGAACGTCCCCAGGGAGTTTCTGATCGCAGTCAATGCTTCTTCGTTCCAGAGATGTAGTGGGAGACCTGGGAGAAGAACCCAAAGGTGTCTGAGTTGAAAATACTCCGTGTCTGGGTTGAAGGCTAATCTCCAACGCTTAAGCATTAGGCTGCTCCCTCCGAAGACCCACAAAGTAGAGAGTAGAAGGGTGGAATCTTTTGGGGACTTACAGTGAAAGCAAAGCCAGCGTTTTTTGAGGAACTGGACTTGTGGCAAGTAGCCCAAAACAGGAAACCACTTGCTTTTTAACCAGTCATCTAGTGGTTGATGGCTCAGGTATTTGTAAGAGAGACGTCCCACCAGAGTGCAGGTAGACATCATAACAAGATTTTCAAAATCCACACCGTCCCCCAGAACCAGTTGCTTTGATCTTTTGTTAGATTTCCATACTTTCCGACCACAGGAGGTTTTATGATGGGTAGAATCATCTTTACGAGGACCAAACCGAGCCTGATGGGGAAAGGAGAGTGTTTCGGGAAGGGACCTGTCAGGGACAGGTGGATCAGACTTCGATGCAGGAGGAAACGACTGTCGGGGAGAGGCTTTTTTGTCAGGGTTCACGGCGGGAACAGTGGAAAAGTTTGAAAAGGAAGGCTTGGAGGGAAAAAACTGGCGCTTAGATTCAAGGGAGTCTAGTTTGTCAAACAGGCCCGCCTGTTTCCAGATAAGTTCATCAGAGGGCTGCATCAGTGGATTTGTCAGCGGATCCATCTTAAAAGGCTGAGTGATCTATCTGTCGGCCCAGTAGGAGAAAAAAACGATAAGATAGGGGGAGAACAGTCTGTAGGGAAGCTCAAAACAAAGTCTGAAGGACACAGGAAGTAAAACAGGTCAGTGGGAGATGACTAATCAGAGAAGGCGAAAGAAAGAAGTGATTAGGTTAGGTGATACTTGAGCAGCTGATTAGGTGATCGACCATTTCGGAGAAAAAAACAAAAACTGAGTATCCTGCCTGGGCGTAAAGCTCTATATAAACGGAACGGCAGTGACTGGGTTCTACCGTATGGATTTTAGTTCGTTAATTCGAATTCTCCCATAGGACAAAACCTATCATATTATAGCGAGCAGGAATGGATATGTTATCTATCGTCCCGTTGGCCGCCAAATCGTTGATCAGTTCTACTGATAAGCTTAAGCCTTTCTGTAGAACAATCCCAACTCTTGGAACTTTCTGTACAACAATCCCAACTCTTGGAATGTCTAGGCGAGGTAAATCTGCCATGCCTGCCATGAGCATGAGCTCG
>SNQJ01S0029706.1:0-16381 GCA_010110895.2 Picea sitchensis | reverse complement strand
AGCATTTTTTAGCGATACAATTTTAAATTTCTGACCGATCTAAAAATCTGATCGATTTTCTAAGCATCAAAATTGATTTAAAATGAGACAAAACCCCCCCTTAATTACTGGAATGCAAAATTATCCATCACCGCCAACAGAGAACTCCCAGGTCCCTTCTGTAGTTGCGCCTCCGCAATACTGTAAGTCCCAACAAGTAGGGATTTGTCTTCCCCAGGATTCTTCGAAGGTTTCCTGGTGGCACTTTGTTGCTGTTGTGTATTGAAAAAGTGCGTTGGAGCGACTGGCACATTGGCGAATCCGAGGTTTGACCTTTACGTGCCCACAATTTGACCTGTATTGTTTTTGTGCTTGTGTTAAAGGATAAGGCGTCGTCCACCACCGTGTAGAAGGTTATTCTATTGAAGAAAGCGATTGTTGCATTGACACCTACTCGCTTGGTCATTTGGTCCCCGACGTAGAAGCCCACAGATGAGAATTAAGTAATTTTAGTTGTTGATGTGGCAAGACCGTCGCTTATGTTAAACACACATACAATTGTTCGATATTGTAGGTGTGGCAAGACCGTCACCTATGTAAATTTATCTATATTTTTTTAAGTATTCCTTGTTAAGTAGTAAGGAGTCAGTGTGGTGATAGCTCTTGATTGCAAAGAGTCATTATGTGGAAAGATCCACCATGCATCTACTACGGAAGCCACCTCTGAGCATGATGTACCTGACAACCATGTTTGTGAAGTTGTAATGGGTCAACAAAGGAGAATTAAAGAGCTCCAGAGAGCTGAAACACATGAAGAGAAAGAATTAGCAGGAATAATCATGATATTTTGCAGATAAGTATGATGTGTTTTCAGTTGAAGAACCCATACTTGAGGAACATAATGCAGTGTTGGGCCATATCAATGAAAAACATGGAGAGATCTGTGAAATATTGAAAATATTAATGTCAGGTAAAAATTTTAAGCTTTGGACAATTAAAATGGAAGGATTACTTGATTCCATAGATTTATAGAAATTTGTTCAAGAAACTTCTACAAATTCTCATGAGAAGAGTAAAGGTGCATTAACATTGTTTCTTATTATATCAACATTGGATAAAACCATCTTGTCTAGTATTTTATATGAATTTGGTGAAGTAGACAATGCAAAAATGTTTTGGGATATTCTAGAAATGAAGTATAGTGGAAAGAGTGCATCTGTGCATCAGGAAACTTCTGAAGTTGATGGTGAAGAAGCTTCCATTAAGGCAATATATGATGATGAGAACATGTTTTTTTTATGAAGAAAATTGTTCAGAAGAAGAATGGATACATATTATGAAAGAGAAAAGTGTTATTGATGATTTGTTGAATGGAAAGGGAACCCTACTTGGAACAATAAGCCAAGTGGAAGTTAAACAAGAAGATCCTATAGTCTTTATTGCTAAAGAATCTGATGAAGAAGAAGGCCTCACCGAGGAGGATGAATTTGCAGATAAATAAAATGAAGCCAAGCACTCACTGAATTTATGATGAAAACATAATGGATATTGGAGAAGAAGATGTTGAAATTGAAGAAATTTTTTATGAAGTGGAGACTCAAGAAATCAAGTTATATTATGAACTTATGTTGCAACAAATTGATGATCAAAATTTCAATGGTGAAGAACAAACAACAAATAATGGTAAACAATTTTTCGAAGAAAAGGTTGAAGAGGACAAGGATAAACAATTTGAAATAATTTTCATATTGATGACAAACACCAACAAGAAGATGAAGGATAAGAAGCTGAAACATGGAATTTTTAGCAAAAGAGGAAGGCTTAAATTGAAATTGCATATAGGTTTCAGAATTTGGAAAAGGAGGAAGAGAAAAACTCACTCATATAAGGAGTTGAAATAAATTTTAAGGTTATGTTTGAATTGTCCTCTGTAATGTTTGTAAGGCTAGCCGAGACATAGACCATTAGACATGTCACTTGTGTTATTCTTGTTATGCTTTGCTATATAAAATCCATTTCTCCATTAAGGGGGAATGTTGGAATAATGTTGAAATAAAGACATCTAGAATGTTGTCAAATTAGAAAGTTGTTACTGCATTGTTCTTGGTTTTTTGTATGCGAGTTTAGCTTTAGCATGTGAGTGGCTTGAGATCAACAACTTTAGAGGTCTATTCAAAGTTTTTTGTGGAGTCTCTGAACTATAAATGTATGTGGTTTCTTGATTAATTAATGGTGTGGTTTTGTGAGCATCCTTGCTCACTATTCCACTGTGTTATTTTCTAATTTTTAAGTATAATAAGTTCAACACGTTTTTGTGATAAATTGGATTTACTATATCTCTTTAGATGTTTAAAGACTTATTAGATTTATTAGTGAGACAAAAATAATTGGATCTATAGTATGTGTAAAAGTGGAATGAGTATTTATCTCTATCTCACCTATCATTTGTAGATGATGTTTTTGCTTATTTCCAAATGACATAGTGAAAGAAGAAAGAAACATCAAGAAGTAGTGGATTTGTATAAAACAAAATTATATTGATGGGTAAACTTTGTGAAATTTGTAATTCCATTGTTGATATGAATGAGAAGAKGAGTAAAAAAAGACACTTACAACATTTTCCTTTTAAAAGTAGAAATCTCAAGGGAAATAGAGGCCAAAATAAATAATTGGCGCAATAGGTGGTTCTCGAGTGGTGGAAGATTGGTTCTCRAGTGGTGGAAGATTCACTTTAGTCAAATAAGTTCTATATGAAATTTCTRTATTCTTACATGCTTTAGCATATATCCTAAAAGGATTTCTTGAGAATATTATGATAATTAATTTTAGGTTTTTGCGGTTTAGAAAAAAGCACAATGGAAGGTGGTTACTTGACCAAAAGAGGGAGGAGGGTGGGTGCTAAAATTACCTATCTAGGAAAGCATTGGTAGGAAAGAGATTATGGAGAGTCATCACACAAGAAGTATTATGGAAAGAGATAATTGTGTAGAAATATATTTCCCTTGGCTTTATTATTGACTGGATTAGGGTAGGAGGAAATCCATAAATAATGTTTCCACTTAACGGAAAGCCATGGTGTAGTCCTTTCAATTAACATGAAAATGGATAACATGGAAAATATATATGGGGAAGAAATAAGAGTAGGAATAGATCCATGAGTTAGATATAAAATAATTAAAGATGGCTAAAGAGACAAACATAATTATTGTGGGATAGGGATACTTTCACCCGTAATGATTTTGTAGGCCATGAATC
This sequence comes from Picea sitchensis, assembly GCA_010110895.2. Taxonomy (NCBI): domain Eukaryota; kingdom Viridiplantae; phylum Streptophyta; class Pinopsida; order Pinales; family Pinaceae; genus Picea; species Picea sitchensis. The sequence goes on along the minus strand of SNQJ01S0029706.1, from coordinate 13,147 downwards.
CACTAGCATTTGGTGACAAGGATGGAATATGGAAATTTCTATAGAACTAAAGGGGAATTTGCAAACGTATGGAACTCTTATGTTGAGAATATTAGGAAAATTCATGTAGGAATAAAAGAGGAAATCGATCCTACAATGTGGTCAAAATCAAACCTTGTATTTCTATTTAGCAAGGATGGGTTGCCAAGAAAAAATTTCTTCTAATTCATAAATATAACCTAGTTATCAAAAGGTTTATATAAAGTTACCCCCCCCAAAGAAATAAAAGATATTTATGTAATTATCATTCAAAAATAAAGTTTTAGCCTTGAAGGATATACACAAAAGAGAAAAGTAGGGTTCTAGGATAATGTTATCTTTGTAAAGAAAGTGATGAAAATATATACCATATGATTTCCAAATGTTATTGTATCAATCAGTTGTGTTTATAAATTGAGAAATTCATAGGCTTTTTGGAAGTGTTGAGTTTACTCTCTCACTTCTACTTCCTGGGTTGACCCAGGCTCATATCTCAACAAGTTTCCAAGAAAACCCTCTAAAACTATTGACCCTCTGTTGGCACAGAATCGATCACACCAGGGTTCTTCTCAGGTTACCAAGAAAAGGCACCAAGTAGTTTGAGAGTGTTGGCATTTTCATCTCCTCCGAAGAGAAGAATTCTCACCCAAAGCACAACCAAGACAGAAATATAGGGAAGGGAAAGGAGAATACTTAGGTGGGTTTCCAGAACCTTCAAGATTCACCATTATCTTGCGCAAGATAGACTAACTAAAGAACATATTTGAACTCATTCATACTATAAATAAAGACACTCAAGTTGCAGAATCATTTGTAAACAGAGATATCATATTGATCTTATCAAGCATAAAGAAGTACTGTAAAGAGACAATTCATAAGCATAAACACATAATGACACAGTAATTTTAAAATTTTAGCTCCTTATTTATATATTAGCAGCAGATATTCACAGATACAAATTAGTACTCTGTTACAAAATCTTGACTTTGGACTCATGTCATAGAGCTCTATCTACCCTTTTTCCCAGAACTATATAAAAATTACAATTATAGAATTTTTTCTCAACTACACGCAACCATACTCAACACTAACAACCAAGACTAACATCCAAAAACCCAACCAACAATAGCCAACCCAACCCTTTTACAATAGTATGCATCTCATATATAGGTTGAGTGGGATCTTCTGGCTTTGGGCTCACATGTTTTCTTGTTATGTTGTAACTTCTTTTTCCTTTCTCGTGTTGCATTGTCCCTTTCCGCAACTGATTTTTGATTCTTTACTTGCTCCACTGTCCAACACTTTTGTAGCTTGTGCAACTCGTGTTTGACCAAAAATGGGACTATAGTCCTTCTTGCACAATCTTCAACCCAAAAATGAAGGGCCCAATAGGCTCCAAACACAAGCCTTGACTCACCCTCGAGTCAAGTACTTGGTTATTTCGCAGCTTCTAGGAGTGCATGTTTCTTTCCCTTGTCCTCCTTCTCTGCTTTGCTTTCATATTTTGCTTGCTCTTTCTCTTTTTCCAACTTTAAGGCCCGCTTCCTGACTTCCTAGAAACTCTCGATTTTATCCTACCACTTTCTAGCAAGGAGTGAGGCCTCAACTACAAACTGCTGAGTCGCATCTGTGATGAATCCTTTAGGCTTGGATGCAACCAGAGAGTTCCATTCATATTCGGTTGTAGCATCTACCTGATGCATCCGCATATACACTATCTGAACGAAAGGTCAAAATTCGTGCATCTCCTTCTTGGCTATCGATTGCACCTCAAACGGTGTGTTCAACTCATTGTATGCTTACTAGATTTGATCAAACTTCTCTTGTTGCTCCAAGGGATGCATAGTGAACGCAACTTCCTCTTTGAGAAACTGTATTCTTTCGCGCATGTCCTCTAAAGTTTGGTTGCGCCTTACAATAATTCCCATCTAGTCGTTGACTTCTCGAAATATCTTTGTGCACTCGGTTGTGCGCTTGTGTAGTGTCACTCGAGAATTGTTACCTTCCAACACTATTTTATCCATCTTCTCTTGTAACTTCCGAGGTTGTTTCTTTGCTTCTTGTTGACTCTCCCACAACTGCTTTGTTTGGTGGTCAACAGGACTTAATCAACCCGTGCCTTCATCCAGAAGGGACCGAGCCCACTTTGTTATTTTTTAGATCCCAAGACTTAATTCACTTGAATCAAAATTTTGATAGAGTCGTTTGTGTCTGTTTTATCTTTAGGGATTTTTTAGCGGTGCATTTGGTGAAGGTAGTTCAACCTTAGACATGTGAGTATATTGTCACTGAGAGCTTATTGATCAAAGTGGCCAACTCACCACCTCAAAGATCGAGGAGAATTCAAGAAATTCCAGCGAAGGAAGATATTATAAATAATTCTCCCCCGCCTCCTCAAAGGTGTCATCTTGATTAGTCTGGAACTTTCATACCGGTTGGTTAGCCTGAGATCGTAGACCATAACTCTACAAAATTCAACGTTCTAGAACCAGAAGAGATAATTGTTGAGGATATTGGAGGTGAGGAATTCGCTCCACACGCTAATTCTTCATTACCTTCAACTTTCTCATTTCTGGTCATATGATTCCCTCTTCCAGAATCAGACTTTGCTGATAATATCCTTCTTTGGTGGGACATTATGGGTGACACTTTGCAAGTGTCGCGGTTGGGAGCACCTGCAACTCCCACCTAGACAATCATTATTGGGGGGATCTTTCCTCCCGGTATGTCGAATAAAACAAAAAATATGGTTCAATCCACCATCTCCGCGACAACTAATAGCATTGCCTCATCAGTTGTAGGTCCCAATCGATTTTTGAGTGTAGCAACATCTTTCATGTCAACAACAAACGCTTTCTCTTACGGAATTTCGTCGATGAGCATGTTTAACGCGTTGGTGAGTACTCAACAAATGTCCCAGTTGTCGAATGTTGGTGTAGGGAGCACTCAATTTCCCTACCAAGCCTTTTCTTGGGGCAGAGTTTGCAATCCTCTGTCATCTCCATTTGCCAGAAGTGGACCTGTTCCATTTTTCGACCCTAACCCTACATGGGGTTGGAGCACTTATATGGGTAGCGGATCCTAATCTACTAGTATGCCGTCAACTTCGACCCCATTAACACATTTTGGTGGGTTTGGTACCAACCCTTTAATCGTGTTTGCAGTGTTGATAGGGGGAAACCCCTTCCAAGGTCAGTATGCCCTCTAGAAAGAACCTATATCCTCACTAGGAGCACCTTTGGGGAGTTCCCCTCTCTAATTCCAGTGGAATCCCTTCCTATGGATGTCGCAAGGGAGAAGCCCATTTCCTAGTCATTCCACCCCTATTCTAGGATTTCTTCCTATCCATGTGGGGTCTGCTGGAGGTAACCCTGGTTTTCCTCTTGGGAACCAGACAGGTGGAGGTTTTCCTCCATTTAACCAGGGACCACAAGGATTTATCTCAAGCTATATCTCGATAGAAAAATCTTTCTGGCAACCTAGTCTCAGTTACAATCCAGGCCCTTCTTTTTAGGCCGCTCATCAGTCAATGACATGGCCTAGGTTACCATTTTTGAAAACTTTGCATTTTCCATATTTATCTAAATTGATGAAGGATCTAATTCATCATGACCCTAGTTAGCCTACAGTCCCAAATAAATTACCTTAGGACATTCCAAATTTTGAGGGGAAAAGCGGCAAACAGCCGTAGGACCACGTGAGGACATTCCACTTGTGGTTAAATGACAATTTGATCATATTGTGTTTGTTCCGTCGTACTCTCACTTGAGGTGCTTCCAAATGGTATATTGAACTTGAGAGGGGGAAGTACTCTATTATAACCCTATAATTTATAAGATCAACTGTTGATTGTATTTTTGTCCCTTCAGTGTTTTTGACTTGCAAAGACTACTGCATTCAGAAAAAGAGAAAAGAAAAAGAAAGAAAAGAAAAGAAAAAGAAAAAGAAAATGAGAAAAGAATAAAAGAGGGCATAAAAGAAATTAAATGAAGCCCCATGCAATAACAATGGCTTGGTCCATACAGTCTAGGCATGGCCAAGTCCTTTTAAATTGATGTTGATAAGATTAATGAATAAGATTGGCTAAATTGTTTAATCTTAGCCAAGTAGATAGGCTAGCTAGTGAATAAATTTGACCAAACTGCCTAATCTTGGTCAAATAAACCTAAGGTAGAGTAATTTATTAGTCCAACAATTTAATTTGGACTAAATGTCATAGGGAAGTAGGTTAGAACTTAGGTTAGAGCATAGGTTAGTTGGCTTGATTTCAATAAAACACGCATGTTGATCGATGTTGATTCATATCTTTGAAGTTTGAAAGTATGTTGTCTGACCCCCATGGTGACAAAAGCAGGGAAAGATGAGCAAACCCAAAAAATGGTGCAAGCCTAAGTCTCCACTGCAGATATGATTTCGTGTTGGTAGATTAAAGAGAGCACACAGATGAACAATTGAGACACCGGCTTAGATCTACAGTTGAGATATAATTCTGGACCCCCCCGATCGTTCTCTTTTTAACGGGGGGTGAGGGGTCTGGAATGATGAGTAACAAGAGTGAACATATGAACATCTGAAGCATTGGTGCCCAAATCTATGGCTGAGATATAATTCTGGACCCCCCCAGACCGTTCTGCCTTTANTCGTTAAAGGAAGCGCTCATTTCTACGGTCCAACAACGGGTGCGTGGATGGACGAATGAAAATGATTTTCGGACCCCCCTGACCATTTTCTTGTTAACGATGGGGGGGGGGTCTGGAATTAAATGGTTTTTTGGCAGGCCCCCTACTCTAACGTGGAAGGAATATATTGCACTTTTCTGGCATACCACCGCCGTATCATGACATCAGTTTCCACTTTCTCCCCTAGAATTCGTATCTCATAACTCTGTCAGTCCATCCCCCCCGGTTTCGTCCGTCACAAGTCCCCTCACCATCGTTGGTATCCAATCAACACCCTCCACGTCACCCGGTCGTACTCATCACCCATTTTTTACCTGCCATCTCAATCCCTCAAATGACTCGTTGGCTATTTATTATAGGTTAACCTATCTGTTAAACCTACTAATCTGTCCCCCGTTCCCAATGGGTATCCATTCACCCAAAACTATCCCTGCTCATTCTTTCGCGCATTGCTCATCTTATCCTCACACCAGAAAGTTTCCTTGTCTCCTCTCCGATTCAATCAGCCGCCCAACCATAGCCATTACCACTAACTTTTTGTTTGAATTTCAGGTATTCTTCACAGCGATGGCGCCAAAATCCAAGAGAGCAGAGGCTGGGGAAAATCTTTTCCTCCCACCTCCTCTCGACCTTGACAAGATCCCATTGGCCGAAAAAGATCATCTAATATCAGATACAAGGTGTGAAGTTGACTTCGCAGATTTGCAGTCATGGCTCAAAGACACTTTCTTAGATCAGAGTGATGAAATCGGGCTCTGGGAGTCCAATCTTCCTCTATATCTTTTCCCCCAAGTCCACCATTTCCTTGAATTTTCCCTCAAATGCCAGGCTCATTACCTCCCTGAACAGAGAGCCATAGTCTCATCATCAGGAGAAACTCTGTTCTTCATCACACCAGAAGCCATTGATCATATGATGTAGATATCCACAAATGAATCTGCCTCCCCTTTCAATCTTGAAACCATAACAGAGTTATACCAGAAACTATATTTTCCTCAAAGAGCTTAGATATTTGAATTGTTCCTCCCACAGGATGCTCAGTTCCCCTAGTCAAATCCCCCTTATCCTTCCTCCCTGTTCTCAGAAAAGGGAAACCAAGTTATTTTGTCACTTTGTTGTCTGCTTGGTTATTTTTCAGATGAATGGGTGGATGAACCTATATTGGGTTTTCTGTCCATTTTCTCTATCGAGGAAAATTCCACCACTCAGTTTGACTACAACACTTTCCTAGCGGAGAACATTCACGAGTAGTTCTCAAAATTTGCCACAGAGGGCATGTTATGGTACTCCTCCATATTGGCTTACATGTTCGTCTTCTTTCAGGTGGATAGGTTCTCTTTCTCGATGCAGAAAATGGACAAGGATGGGAAGCCGCAAGCGGTAACATCTTGGACTTCGCTGCTCAGACAGAATTCCACAGAGTTTAGTTTCAAACAGTTCATCAAGTAGTTTTACCATCCAGTGGCAGACCAGAACCAAGAATAAATGAGGAAATTCATAGGATTTTACGCCTCTCAGACCTTGCAAAAACTGAAGATTGGTATCTTTACTAAAATCACACTGATATCAGGATATATGGATGCAAGTTAGCTCCATGCACACTGCCCAAGTATTTACCCATGAGGATATTTTCCCTAGAATACATAAGACATATGATAAATTTAGACGACATACACTTTGTGTCTCTAAATAAGAAACACCAACTCAGAATTAAAGGGAGAATAGGGTCTTTCATCTACAATAGCCGAGGCATCGGGGAAGAGGCAGACAGGTTTCTGAAGGAAATGAGGTTCGACGCTAGTTTCCTGTGGCAATATGACCCGTGTGAGATCATTTCGGAGATGAGGATTAAGAATAAAAACATTCCCTATGTTCATTCACCCAAGCCTGAAATAGAGAAGTTTGCAAATCAAACGGAGTGGGAGGAGAACACTCTAGAAGAGACAGAAGAGCAATCTCCTTCTCTTATTATCTCACAAACAAACATGCCACAGGTTTCAAAGGATAAAAGGCCTAGGAAGGATTCTTCACCTTCTGTCACTGAAGTCTCAGCCGAAGATTTCCAATTACACACCAAGAGGCCGAAATCCACTCATGTAACTGACATGGCTAGTGAAAAGGGAACCCAATCCGATACAGTTATGCAAGATGATTAGTCACCACTTATCACTAGTAGCCAGTAGATCACATATAATTCTTCATTCAAGAAGCAGAGGGATACTTCATTTATCAACCAGCCAAAACTAAGAAGCATCAAATTGAGCATTTTTGAGAAATATGACCTGATCAAGAAGAGGAATCAAACACTGACCAACAACACTTATGCTCAATTTTGGAAACAGACATCCACGACACAACAAAGACTGTTTTCTGCATTTGATACAGAGAAGGGTAGAATGCACATGGATTTTCTACAGGCACAGGTGCCCGACCCAAAGGCAATCACTGACTACAAAAGGAAAAAGTTCAAGTTCCACACCAGAGATGTGCACCCTGCTGATCAAATGGATCTGCACAGGCAAACTAGAGAAATGGTTTTCTCCACTTTGGAAAATGCTTCTACTTCGGATGCTAAACTACAGGTCTCTCTTAGAAATGTTCATACACAGTTAAAGCTAGAAAAGATATCATCCTTCGAAAAAGATAACAAAATTAAAACATTGGAAGAATTGGTCCTCAATATCGGGTATGACCCCTCGAATGTGAAAGTAGTTGAAGAGATGATCAAAAAGAAAAATGTTGATATAGCATCTCTGAGGAAACAACTGAAACTGCCACCAATGGAAGATGCATAGGCAAAGGAGATAGCCGAGATAGAAGGTGAGAAGCACGAGATGCTCAAGTTGATCATGGAACATAATGCACAGTTGAAAGAGATGGAAGCAGAATTGGAAAGGTTAGTGAAGGAGAAGGAATAATCAACACCTATGGAAGTCATTCCATTGAGTGCAGTTCCACTCACAGGGGTAAGCACAACATCTGTAGCAGAAACCTCCACAACATAAATTCCTTTAGCAACTCCACTGACAACTTTGGAAAAGACATTGGAATTAGATAAATCCATGGAAGAAATGGACTTGCAGGAGACAAAAATTAGCAGACTAAAAAAGTAGCTTGAGGATCTTCAATAGCTTAAGTCTTCCTATCAAACAAGTTACTCCATGGAGAAACAAACATCAGAAAAACTCAAACAGGAATTGCAGTAGCTTCGAAAGAAAACAGTGGCGGGCAAGACACTTGCTGAGGCCAAGGAAAATATTTGGATGGATATCTCCAAATCCATACATAAAATATGGCCTATGGTGCACATCATGTTCGAGCAAAAGGAACTAGTACAGAGGAGCAGGCAGGCTATTGAGAAAATAAAAGGAGAGCTGGGAGAAATGCCCACAAAAGCCACTGAGATCATTAGATTCCTGAATTCGAAAACCAAGGAAGAAGTAGAGGATTTGAAAATTGAAGATAGGATGGAAACCATCCTCAAAGTCAAGAGGGTTCTTACCAAGAGAGGACTTATGCTGCAGTTGGAAGAGAAAGTCCAGACTATGGACGCATGAGTTCAAAGATTTTTCAGTAAGATCAAAGCTCTGCAGAAGAAAGGTCTCTTGGATTTAATGGTCCTAAATGATAAGTTAATGACCCTTCCTGATTATAAACAGAAGATGGCCATGGTGGCCAAAGACAGTTCAAAATTTTTAGGAATACAGGGCAACATAACAGGCAAGGAATTCTTAGAAACTTTGCAGCCAAACATCAACATACAACACAAGATCTGGTATATTTTCATTGTCAGGCCAACTTTTTCCAAGTACACAGAGATGGATGAAATATACCATAGATTACTCAAAGTCATTATTCCCAGTTAGCTATGATGGGAAGAGCTATGCAATCTGATTGAGTAGGAAATGAGGTGTCCAAGTCTAGTCAACAATAAGATTAGACAAAGTCGTGTAGATGACTCACCAACGACCTTCCCCAAAATCATCTTGAAGAATTCGACACATCATTAACAGTCCCTGAAGTTTTGCATCTTGTTGAGTTACTTAGTTACATTTAGAATCTTCCGCATCCTGATCATTAATGACAGTGTCGTTGTAACTTTTATTATAAATATTTCCCACTTAGAAGTATTGAGGGTTGATCTTTACGCCTGAGCAAGCTCTAGTTGCTGTAATTTTTGTCAATAAGTTATTCTAGTAATACAAAGATAAGTTTCACAGGATTCTTGCATGTCAATTGTTGGTGAAGTTCCTTCTGTCTACGTACAAGTTTTTTCTTTCTCAGTTATCATATTGTCTTTCTAAAATCTAATCTTTAAAAGAAGTTAAAGTTGCAGAATTTACCATTGTGTACTCTGTTCTTAATCTTTTACAGATTTAAATGTTTTTCCTTTGATGTTATAACAAAGAAATTCATAAATGCTTTTTTTTTTTAACTGATATCTCACCTTTTCAGCAATACACCATTCTTATTTCTAACGAATCCAACATTAGCACTATCTCGCCCTGTGAAACAAATCTTGTAACGTTGTCTTTAGCTTCTATCTTTTAAAAATAGACCCCATAGCCCAATAGAAGAATGATTGATATTCAACCACTTCATTAAAAAAAAATACAAAAAACTCAGTTATATTCTTTCTAACTAGCCTAAAATCCTTGAAAACTCAAACAAATATAGAACTCACAGAGTGATCCCTCTCTAAAATTGGTAGGGATAGCTTCCAGTTTCGAAGTGGTTGGTTAAGGTTACCTCTGATAAGTTTCTTCTTACCTCATAACAACCTCTAGGAATTTACAGAGTGATAACATAAATGGTGACTCCACTGGGGACAAACTGAAACAAACTTTCCACCCCTTGTTTTCTTTCCCCTAGAACAAAGATGACTTTATTTCTGGAAAAAACACAAACCCTAATCTTTACCTAGAAATAATGTTCAGAGGTTGTTAAAGTTTGTTCATAAATAACCAAAAACTCCAAAGGTAGAATAAAATCAACAGTTCTGGCTCCCAAAAGAATTTCTACCAGATCTCATCCTGACCTAGAACCTACAAAAGTAATAGATAATCCCGAAAGACTGCTCAGGAAGAAAAGCACTGCAGAAATTTTGAGGAGTAACAACTCGCTTCCGAGGTCTTTTTCCATCCCAGAAAAGTTAGTTGTTCTTCCATACCTTGAGTCTGAGATACCCTTTTGAACAAGTCTTTTCAGGACAAAATATTACAGTTTTGTCAGTGAAACGGTCTTAGAGCAAACCGTTTTTCAGCCTAGGACCCCTGAGATACTTTTTCCTAGAGATGAAGTTGAGCAACATTTTCACTCCAAGACTGATAAACTTGAAGACCTAGTCACAAATATTGGTCAGGCCTTAGACAAGCTCCATCTTCAGCAGTCCATCGAACTTACTATTTTAACCATCACTGCAATTTCTGCTAAAATTACACCAGGTCACTCCATTCCTTCAAGCCCTTCAGCCTCTATATCTTCAGGCATTTCCTCTCCTGTCACACAGGTTGTTGTTCAGCCTCCTCCACCAATCATGGCGGCAAGATATTCTCCATTAGTATTGGTTGCTCCTTTACATCACATGCCCCAAGATTATCAAACTAGACTTCCGCAGTTCAATGGTACCGACCCCTTGAATGTGCAACAACATGTTGACAAAATGAATGATTACTTTGACTTGCAAGAAGTAGACGAAGCTGATGTGTAGATGATATTATTTGAACAAAGCCTAACTGGAGATGTGAAAAAGTGGTTCAAAACTTTACGTGTTGTACCATTACTGACATTACTGTTTTCCATCAGACTTTCCTAGACCAATGGGAGGTAAAGAAAAATCCTCTCCAAAGTCTTTCGGAGTATGAGAACATCAGAAGGAACCAAGGAGAGACAGTGCAGGATTACTACACTCATTTCAACAATCTATAAAATGCTATCCCAACTAAAATTAAACCACAACAACGTTTGGCATTAATAAATTTCCCTAATGGTTTTGACACTGACATGTCGTATCAATTAAGGGAAAGAAACGAAACAACTCTGGAAGACATGGAAAAAAGTGTTGTCAGTGTAGAAGCAAATCTTTTGTCCAGAAGGGCCAGGCAGAGAACAGAAAAGAGGGTCACCATCAAGGAAGAACCTTCTACTTCCTCGTCTGATGCCAAATTAGATTCTCTAGTGAGAGCTATGGAGAAAATGATGGAGAGACTCACCATAACTGACAGGAACCCACCTAGGGAGAACCAAGTTGCCCCTCAAATCAGAAACCCGAACTTTAGGAGAAATCCTCCCCAGATTAGACAAAGAGATCCTAGGGATCAACGGAAACAATGGGGACCTGATCAACATATTAGACCACCTCTCCAGGAAAACTATGTTGATGATGGGGAGGAAGTTATTGAGGAGTTTGATGATTCTCATATAAATCTAATGGGTGATCATGATCATGATCATGAGTCTATTGTCCTCACAAAAGAAGAACATGAAATATTTCTCCTTTCACAAACAGAGGTGAATGAGGAAGCTGAGAAAATAGAACAACAAGCCTTTGAGAACGCTATAATGGAGGTTCACAGGCAATATAACCTGAGGAGTAAGAAGACTAATGAGAATTCTCCGAAGAAGGCTGTTGAAACCAAGAAATCCTCAGAAAATCCTCCCAAGAAAGCCCTCTTGGCGTAATGACACTGAATCTCTTGCACAAAAAACTCCAAAAATTCTTAAGAGAACAAGTCGGATAGAAGTTTCATCAACCATTCAAATAGGTGCACCTGTCCACAAAGTTTATGTCGATAAATCAGAAGCACAGAGTTTAAACAAAACCACCTCTCTTTTCAGCCTTGAAGGGGAACTAGCAAAATTGAAGATTCCCATTCCCCTCTCTGAGTTGATGAACAAGAACGCTTATAGGTATCAGGTGATAAACGCTTTAATTATCGAACCTGATATGGGTATCGAAGCCTTGAATGTAGGATCTGTACTCCACTCTGACACAGTAAACCTTGTTGATGACAGACCTGAGATCCTTTTTGGTCCTGAAGTTGACGGTCAAAATGATAATGGCACCATGGACCTTTTCTACATCAGCCTAAATATCCATGATCTGATATTGCACAACACTATGCTGTATTCGGGTGCTTCTCACAACCTAATGCTCAAAGCCGTGATGGAAAAGTTGGGACTTGAGGTCACCAGACCTTACAAAGATTTTCATTCTTTCGACTCTAGCAAGGTCAAATGTATAGGCATGATTAAAGACTTATGCATCACCTTGGCTCAAATACCGGAAAAACATTTGGTGATGGACATCGTCGTAGCAGACATTCCCCACAAGTATGGTATGTTGTTATCAAGGTCTTGGGGGGATAAATTGAGAGGAAACCTGCAACTAGATATGTCCTATGCCACCATTCCAGTTTTCGGTCAACAGAGAATACTTTATAGAGAAACACTGATGAAATATATGGTCAATAGTTAGGAAAAGACACACAATTACCCACTATATTCTGCGCACTCTAACCTAGATTCTTTTATTCTATATAACGATGGTGAACTTGAAGAGAAAATCGCACAACTGGAAGATGATGCACCTGATCCAAAGGATGATAAAGCCACTGTCGAAGTAAGAAACCCCATGGTTGAAGAAAATGAGGAACTGCCAACAGACTTCTGGAGCATGGACTTTGATGGTGCTATGAGTAAAGAAGGAGCTGGATCTAGAGTGTGGATGCATAACCATAGATCAAAGTACTCTGAGAATCATTCCTATAAACTGAACTTTCAATGTACTAACAACATAGTCGAGTACGAGGCTTTAATGCTTGGCCTGAAATTATTGAAGAAAGTTGGTGCTAAGAAGATAATGGTAAGGGGTGATTCTGAATTAATTATCAAGAAAATCAAAGCTGAGTATGCAACAAAACATCCCAAACTTAGAGCCTATAGAAACGTTGTTTTAGATGCTCTCCAATGATTTACTGAGGTTGATTTGCAGGTGATGCCTAGAGGACAAAATATACTCGCAGACGGACTGGACACGTCAGCAACTACCTGTAAAATACCTTTTTGTCCCACTCACAAGTACACAGTGGAGGTGAAGTGCAGACCCACCATTCCTATCCACGTCAGATATTGGCAGGTATTTGGAAATGACGATCAAATTGAAGATTTCTTGCAATGTAAAAATGATTTCGAATGTACGAACATAGATTTATAATAGGATGAAGAAGTTGTAAATAAATCTATTTTTGAGAATGGTAGTGTAAATACAATAGATGTTGAAGAAATCAATGAAAATGATGTAGTTTCTGATATCCTGTAGTTGAAAAATAATGTGTTACCTAGAGGTTTAGTTCCGTTGGAAGACTTGTTTGATTTTAACGATGTAGCCAAAAAACTGAAAATTGAAGATAGCGGTAAAGAGGTTGAAGACTGTAACATAGGAACAGAAG
>SNQJ01S0029705.1:0-59847 GCA_010110895.2 Picea sitchensis | reverse complement strand
TCATTTTGTATTAGTTTTCTTTGATGATATCCTAATCTATAGAAAAACCTAGACATACCATCTTACTCATGTGGATCGAGTTCTCCATCTACTCTCTCAGCACAAACTTTTCCTGAAACAGTCTAAATGTGATTTTGGTGCCTTAGAAGTAGAATACTTGGGTCATCTGGTTGGCAAGGATGGCGTCAGGGTGGATCCGAAAAAGATTGAAGCTATGCAAGACTGGACGCACCCAAAGACTCTCAAAATATTGCATGGATTTCTAGTCTTAACCGGGTATTATCGCAATTTTGTTAAGAATTATGGCAAGATTGCAGCACCTCTCACGACTCTCCTCAAAAAGAACTCTTTCACTTGGACTCCAACCGCTGCTCAAGCTTTTCAAACCTTGAAGATGGCCATGTGCACCACTCCGGTTCTGGCCCTTCCTGATTTCACAAAGACCTTTGTGTTGGAATGTGATGCCTCGGGGAAAGGAATATGTGTTGTCCTTATGCAAGAGGGTCGACCTTTGGCCTTCACCAGCAGGAAACTATCTGAAAGGAATCTGGGCAAACCCATCTATGAAAAGGAAATGTTGGCTATTCTGCATGTCATTGATTTTTGGCACCCTTATCTCTTGGGGAAACGTTTCCAAATTAAGATAGACCATCAAAGCCTCAAGTACTTTCTAGAACAACGCATTTCCTCGTCGGAGCAACAAAAATGGATGACTAAGCTCTTTGGATATGATTATGAGATCATTTACAAGAAGAGCAAAGACAATGTGGTGGCGGATGCACTGTCCTGAAAATATGAAGAAGAATGATCCCTTTTTTCTCTTTCCTTCATTGTACCAGATTGGCTCCAAGCTGTGCGCCAGGAATGGCTACAAGATCCCAAAAGTTCGCATTTGATCCAGCAATTGCAGAATAATGCTCCATCTCCCCCAGGGTACTCTTGGCTCCAGGATGAGCTTCGATACAAAGGTCATTTGTATTTAAGTAAACAATCAAAGATTAAATCCACTGTACTTTCTGAGCTACATGCTACACCCACAGTGGGGCACTCTGGGTTCACCAAAACCTATGACAAGGTCAAACGTTCTTTCTTCTAGGATGGTATGAAACAAGACATCCGTAATTTTGTCGCTGAATGTGAGGTGTGTCAATGCAACAAGGGAGAAACAGTCAAATCTCCAGGAACACTACAACCACTTCTGATTCCACCTGCTATTTGGAAGGATATCTCTATGGACTTTATTACCAGCTTACCGAAATCGAGAAATAAATCAATCATAATGGTGGTTGTGGATCACCTTTCCAAGTATGCTCATTTCTGCGCTCTTCAACACCCATTTACTGCATCCACGGTGGCTCAAATTTTCATGTACCAGTTCTTCAAGCTTCATGGCATGCCACACTCTATTGTTTCTGATCGTGACCCAACTTTCACAAGAAATTTTTGGCAAGAACTGTTTAAGTTACAGGACACCCAATTGCATCTAAGCACAACTTATCATCCCCAGACTGATGGTCAAACGTAAGTTGTCAACAAGTGTTTGGAAACATATCTAAGGTGTTTTTCCTCTGAAAAGAAAGATCAATGGGCTCAATGGTTACCCCTAGCTGAATGGTGGTACAACACTTCCTACCATAGAGCTACACGCATGACTCCTTTTGAAGCGGTATATGGACAAAATCCCCCTTTAGTTCTCTCATACTTACCAGGTACCTCGAAGGTATAGATAGTTGACCAAACACTTACAGTTCGAGAGGATATTCTTCGTACCCTTAAAGAGAACTTGGTCATGGCACAAAATCGCATGAATCAATAAGAAGATCAAGTTCGCTCTGAACGTCAATTTGCAGAAGGGGATCAGGTGTTTCTGTGACTACAACCATACAAGAAAACTTCCCTCAAGGCCAAGAAATCTCAGAAGCTAGCGCCCAAATTTTATGGTCCTTATACAATTCTCAAGCGTGTGGGACAAGTCGCCTATCAGTTAGCTTTGCCCAGTCAGTTAAAGCTACATCCTATTTTTCATGTTTCATGCTTAAAGAAGGTGATTGGAACTAGGTGCCAAATTCAAACCAACCTTCCCAAGTTAGCTAAAGAAGGATCCATTTGGCTACAACCAGAAGCAGTTTTGGACTAGCATGAGCATCACCTGCGTCAGCAAACCATCAAGGAAGTGTTAGTCCAATGGAAATATACAACTCCAACAGATGCCACTTGGGAACCAATTACCATTCTGCAGCAGTTTCCACATCTCAAGTCTTGAGGACAAGGTTTTTTTTAATGGGGCGGACATGTTAGGGTCCTAACCTGCACATAGGTAGATAAATATATTCATATGTAATAAAGGTCAATATTAATAAGGCCTTTCAATAAAATATAATAAGGTGGATGCAAGAAGACCTAATAGAAGCTTTCGCTTCTAGAAGGATCTTCCTCTAGATGCTTCTCTTGATAGACATAGTTAGTATAAATAAGGGTCAAGGGTATGAAAACCCTAGCTTGGAGATTATTGTAATAGAGTGTTGCTCGACTGGAGGTTGCCCCCTCGAAGAGGCACGTGAACATTGCTTTCTGAATCAAAGTGTTATTTATGTTGTTGTTCTTATATGATTTTTGTGTTATTGTGGAGATTATGTTGGTTATATTACTGTTATTCTACCATTTCTAGCATTTTATTTATGTTATGCATACTTTTTATATCTGGTATATTACACTATAGCTTCCCTCAGAGTTATCACCTGTGACCTGCCGAGAACAAGGACAACAAAAGGGAAAACATTAGACAAGAATAATACTCTTATAATAATAAAAACATGAACGAGAACAGTAATCACAGTAGCTCCTTCACAAAGCTATTGCTTGTGACCTGCATGGAACAAGAGCCAAAAATAAAAATACAATAATCATTTATATCAATAGTACTCACATGCTTCCAAGTATTTAGTGTATATAGAAGTAATAGAAATTATCAAGGATTGTTGTCACAACTAGTAATGTATCAATTATTAAACTTGATATGTTCAAATTGGAAACTTATTAATTTAATCAATCAAACCTAGAACCTAGATTCGTATCTTTAAGAACGAGTGTTGTTTATTTTCTTCCAAGTCTCCTTTACTCAAGATGACAAGTTTTCTCTTCAACTTGTCCCTTGTACTAAGACAATATGCTTTCTTGAAAGAAATATAAGTTAGAGAATATAATGCAAATAAACTGAAAATCTCAACCTTAATCTCTAATACTTTGACTAAAGTTACTTTCTAAATTTAACTTTAAACAGAGGTTAGTATGATAATAATAACTTCAATAGATCAAAATACAACTAGATGTTCATAAGATCACAATAATTCCATACCAGCTAGAGGCATATGAAAATAATAAAACCTTGAGTGTGTTGTTCCTTTGAATGTGTTGGATTTGAGATCCCTCTCCTACATTCACACTCAAAATAGCGATACAGTTTAAACATATATAAGTACATACCTCTGACAGCATCGACAAGTAGTGGCACCATCTGACATTAGCATCACTAAAAGACTAACCTTTAAAACTTCAAAGGTTCTCCAACCCGTAATCTAAAGGTAGTTGGAGATGTACTAGGGTAAGGCACACTAGTACAACCAAAAATTAGTCCCAACACTTCACATAAAATTTCACTACAATTGGTGTTGCAACTGGTGCTACAAATGGCACTGTAACTCGGGTTGCAATTGGAACTACAAATGTTGTTTCAATTGAAGTTGTAACTAGTGTTGTAACTAACACTAAGGAACTGGTACTACAATTGCAACTAGCACTGCAGACATAGGGTTTTATGAGGAAACCCTGATTTCTCAACTTTAGAAATTTGCAGATATGATCCAGGGAAGAGATGCACCCTACTTAGGCGACTTTCTTAGTGAGTTCAGTAAGTTCTCAATGAGCTTGAAAATGGGGTAAAATGAGGATCTTCCTTCCAACAGTTAGACTTTTACGAAGGGAACCAACTCTGATACCATGTTGAAATTTTGGTATGCTCGTTTAACCATAGATAATGTCACATCATTGTCACCCAACCATGGGAATTCACATATGCCACCCCCAATCACACTAAACTTTACTTAAAATAATATCGGCAAGCCTACTCCAAAACCAATAGATAAACCCTAGCTCCTAACTACAACAACAACTCAAGGCACAAAGAGCGCTCCTTCCCCAAGGGTAGTGCACAAGAGAGAGAGTCTCCATATCCACAAAACCATCACCATACACAACTATAGTAGTTGCATCTGCACTACTCTCTCAAAATTTCTCCATACTTAGCAAGAATATCAAAAAGAGTTTCACCAAGAACCATCAAGAGAATCACCAAGAATATCGCTTGATAGCGTTAGAGAGAGACCAAGACCAAGACATGACCATACACCCTTATTCCTCCTTGCAACTACAGCTCTCCATAATACTTGTGATCTAACTCGGTATCCAAATGAGATAAAACATCCTCTATTTATATTAATTTGTCCAATAACTTTTTTGGTTGGGGAGACCTCACTTTTTGGTAATTATATTTTCCATTTATCTTTTTCATGTGGAGCTGACTTGTCTTTCTGGAAGATAATATTCTGATATTATTTATTCTGCTAGGTCGACTTCTTCTAGAGTTTCCACACCTATGTTCAATGGTTCACTTGTTCTTGGAATATTCTATTCTAATTCATAGGTTACACGTGGAGGTTAATACCTCTCGCATCTACCAAGACATCAATAGAACCTTCACCAAGAAATTCCCTATGTGATTTCCCATGAAAAAATAAACACGTTTAGGAGGATTACGAGAAATTATGCTCGAAAAATCTAAGCATTTCCATTATATTTGTTTCTTCCCCACAAAAAAAAAAGCAACAAGATTGGTTGTTGATACCCCAGATCACACTTTTGTCCATACAGATGAAGACCTACTATATTTTTCTCTGACTTAAATTGACTAGCCTCTCAGTTTTATTCACGAAACTCCTATCGTTACCCCACCAACAAGTACACATTCTAATCCTGATAATTTTGAATCTGAAGAAGTTGGTTCTAACTTAGAAGACTCATATAATGATTCAGATGATATGGAAAATAGCAATGAAGAAGTCCCAGAAGGTCACATCATTTTCCTGGAAACCCGAAGAAAGTTCTCCCCAAATTTGATCCTGAAACCTCTGGGTTACCTGAAGACCACATTAACAAGTTCATATTGGAAATAATATTAATGAACATCCAAATGAAGACGTAGTATGTAAATTGTTCCTTTATACCTTTGAGAACTCAGACTCAACATGGTATCTTAACCTCCCGGTTGGGTCCATCAATAGTTGGACAAATTTTCAGAAGGACTTTATGAATAAATTTCTTGAAGAAACAACCACTGGAGCTTTGATGGTTGAGATTTTCACTGCCACCATGGGACCCAAAGAAAAGGTCAAAGATTTTAATCAAATATTTACAACCGTGCTCAAAACATTTCAACCTGATGCTAAACCTTCCCAAGAACTACAGATTGAGGTATATTCTAACTCGTTACCAGCATCTATCTCTATGTTTATAAAAAAGGTCGCTAAACTTACTCTCGTTGAGAATTTTGAGGAAGCCAAAATTATTGACTTCCAAATGAAAGGTTGTAAGGAAATTCAAATATCCTTAGATATAAAGGAAATGCAACAACCATCTAGAAGAGGATTTTTTTTGACATGGCCATCGGGTAAACAAGCAGAATGAAACACTGATAAAGGAAATGCATACATGTGGACATGAAGAGGAACACGGGGGAAGGTACATCAATCCCTAGACCTTAGAAACCTTTTTTTATAGAACCCTTATTGTTTAAGGCCATAGAACCTCCACCTTCTAACTTAAACATAGATTTAGGAGAAGTGGCCTCTGATTCTTATTGTAATTATCACCAAGAACAACATTCAAAAAAACATTTCCCTTAATGGGTTAATGCCATGAACTTGTTGGCCAATCGTTTCTTGGATGGTTGTAATCTAACTGAAAAAACCGATGATCAGACATCAAATACTACAAAAAATGAGGTTAGTGAGACACCTAAGAAAATAGTTATGGTTTTGTGAGATGTCATCCATACGTCAACTTTTGACACTCCTACAGAAGAAGAAGAAGAATCACTAAAAGTTTTGGTGGTTCAAACTAGGAGCAAGGGAGCCTACGTGCCAAATCAACCTGTTCTAACACAAGCTCCTAAGAGACCCGAGAAAAACACCTCCCCGACTCAAAAAACCTCACCACTTAATCTTGCCCCAAATTTCCAAACTCACAAAACAACAAAACTACAATATAACGTGGTAGAAGACCTAAAGAAGTTGAAAGACAATATTTTTTTCATGGACTTATGAAGAATTCCCCAACAAAAGGATCTATTGTTACAGGCTTTGAAGGAGGATGAAAAGATTATGGTAAATCCAAATCCAAATCCAAGCTCGAGGAAAGGATAATCTGGAGAAATCAGAAAGCATAACTTAAACACGACGCCTACTGATAAGAAACCTAGGTCAATTGTCCCACCATTTTTGTTAACATTTGAAATTTATAACAGAAATTTTCACAGTCACTTAGTTCATTATGGTTCTTCCTCAAACATCATGCCTCTATCAGTATGCAATAAGATGAATGCTACTCCTACCAAAAGTGACACACATATTATTCAACTAGACAGAACTGAAGTTAAGGTGATTGGGGAACTGAAATATGTTATGATCCAACTTGCCTCTAACCCAAAATTCCACCAGGTCATAGAAATCATAATTGTATACATTCCAGGAGCCTATGGGATGTTGTTAAGTAGGGATTGGTCCAAAACATTACATCTATATTTCAATAGGGATTGGTCCCACTTCTGGTTACCACTGAAGGGAAACCCTAACATGATCAGGATCAACAAGGAAAAATATTTGAAGCATATCATCACTGAAATGGAAGCTCCTAATGAACCTTATTCTATAGAATTCTCGGTCTTAGGAAATTGTTCGTGTGATTTTGAATTTGATCATTTCTCACCGTGCATGTCCGAGGTAATATTCTCATAGAAGTCATAGTTTCCACTTCAGTCCAACTCTGAAGTAATCGAGCAATATAGTAAACTTGAACATAATCTTCACACTCATACCATCAAAGATGAGAACGAAATTCCAAAGGTAGAATTGGAAAAAAGGTTATTTTTGACAGTCGTGTATGACACACCGTCAATGATAAGGGAATATATATACCGAGTTTGTCTATTTACCCCAAGTTGTTTGGAATAATCTACCCTGACGGGTTTTATGGCTCCGTTAGACAACTAGGATTCTAATAAATTTACAAGATATAGAACTAACTAAATGAACAATCCTATCAATCAACACATTAATACAATTACTCAATTGATAGTAATATTATATATAGTAGATATATACAATTACAAGGTTTAAATAAAGCCTCATTAAAATGATTGTTTTCAACTAATGGATCAAAAAATGATGCAAAAATAAAGGAAATTGTTTTTGTACTATGAACGAAAAAATAATAAACAATGAGTGAATAAGATTATAAATGATATCACGATAATGGACAAAGAATTTAACGTTTAAATGATGTAATCATTATTCATTCGCAAATCAACAAATCAAATAAAATATAAACTAACTAACCTGACGTTGATGAGTTGTACTAAGCTAGTTTCGTCTTTCTGTGTTTGTATAAGCTCCACTTAACCTGTGTCAAGTATCAATCTATGACAAAAGCAAGAATCATACTTCCTGAAACAACTCAAGGAATTCTTTTATATTCTGGAACAAGTCTATTATGACAGAAAGGAAAATAGATTTTATCTCATGTGACTTTAAAATGTCCAATAGATGAAAGTGAAATAAACTCCAACTCTCAGCAAATGATATTACTGACTACCCAACATTAGATGTAAACTCAAAATGCATACATAGAATATCAGTCACAGATATTAAGAGAAACAAAATATAATGAACCACGTAAAAAAAAAACATAACATGAAAAATTATATGCAAAACAGTCTAAAGCTAGTTCAATACAAATAAATTTCCATGTCCGGAAATTATATGAGAAACAATAATAACATTGCACAGTCTATAAAAGGATGAAATCCAAAGAGTAAATTGCATCCCATATAGTTTCAAAATAACAAGTCCATCATATGGTCCAAGAGGAATTGCTCCTCTCCCTGGGAAAGTAGTGCTATTTAAAACAAGTTCCTAGTTTATTCCTGATATCATGCAAGATAGAGACAGATCTACTCTAAAAAGCTTTTACAAAAAAAAATAACCATAAGAAAAGTTTGTTCAAAAATAGTTACATCATTAAAACATTGTTTTTCAAAAACAAAATTTACAAATCCATTGTATGCCCAACTTTTGAATCGTTCCATTAATTAATGCACATTGACCTGTTGTTCACCTGAGACAAAGAAAAAGGAAATCTAAATTAGACAAAATCAAATAAATAAATGTAAACGACAAGATACAGAATATTCGATTTTGTAGTTGGTATAAATAAAACAAAATAAAAACGAATTCATTTATTATCCAAACAAAATCGAATCGTGAATTACAAAAAAATTATTTACCAAATAGAAATTTGAAAGGGAAATATCAGACAAATCTGAATTTACAATAGCATTGAAACTGGTGTGGTTTTTTATAGTCACATCTCCCGATCTCTTGAAATTTTTGTTGGCTCTGAGCCAATTCGATCGGATGCAAGCTATGAGATCATCATTTTCCTTTTCCAAAATTGAGTTCTAAGTGATCACTTGATTCAATTGAGCCTGTAGGTAAGGGATGTCTCGATAGTATCTTTGGATCCAATCAAAACAACTTTCACAATACACAAGTTCTAGATTTAGCAATGGACGAGTTTGATTTGTAGTAAGAGGTTCAACCTGTTCCATAATCCTTTTGAGGTCATATTGAATACCCGAGAAACCTTCGTGTTCCTTTAAAAAATGAGGCAAATTAGACATGAAATCGTATTGGGGTGAATCAACATCGATATCATCAATAGAGATCTAGTTTTCAACATCAATAATGGGGATAGGCTTTTCGTGGTTGTGATGTCGATTCCTTACCATTATGGAAAGGAGTCAGCCGCTCCTTTTGTTCTTGAAATCAATATCTATAACCCTCTGTGTTTTATGTTTTCCCTGTCTCTTGGTTTTAATTTCATTTATATCAACCACATCTTGCCCAGGATTAGGAGTAACAGAGACCTTGCCCTTCAATTTATCCATCACATCCTCTAAAGATTTTTTAGGAACGAAATTGTGCCTTTGATGTGTGCCTCTAGTTGATTTATGCAAATCAACAGGGGTTTTGGTAAATGAGATAGGGTCTTCTTGCAATTCAACATGAAGGTCTCGTAGAGAGTGAGTCGATGGGAAAGGGTTGGTGGGCTCGTTAAAAGACAGGGGTGAGTCGCTTACTGTTTCAGGTGTGATTGGAACAAAACCATTCCTATCCATGAAAATTTTCCATTTATCTCCAGCCTTTGACAATTGGGAAATGACTAATATTCAAATCAAGCCATGATCAAAGAGACTAGATTGTGCATTAGGGTTTTACCTTTGGTAAAATATAGCCATTTTTTGAAGGTTTTTAAGCAGGTAAAACGACATATTTACACTAAAACCTAAGAAAACCATCAACAGGCGTATATGAAACAGAAATACTAATCCATATCGTCCCTCGCAGGTAACAAATTGCTTGATAATTAACAACAAATCGTACCATTGATGCTTGAAAAGATTTATGGGTGTACCTTTGACATCATATCGGGACTTCTTGGAAATCATTAACAGGTGCCAAGGAATACCTTCAATTTTGAGATTCTTGAAACAATGATCTCCTTCTCATGATAGGCATGTGGCTTCTACAATCGATTCCTTACTGACTTGCAATTGTAAATCACCTATTTTGGCCCTAGTACAGTAGAAGGTCTGGGCGAAAGATTGAGCGACTTCAAGGTTAAATCCCTCAAACGACTGTATGAACTTAACCCACCCAAAGACCGTGAGATCATCCACAACATCATTGTGGGAGAGCAAAGCCTGTGATCCATTCGGCTCTATCCTTACCACATAGGCCATGGACTTGGTCACGATATACCATCAGGTGTAGCAAAGAGGGGCATGTGTTTGCAAACCCCCTGATATGAATGATAAGTTCTACATTTTTGGAGGTGGCCCGATAACTAAGGATTCGGGAGAAGGCCACCATAACCACTACTCAGGTTGTTGATTGAATACTGAACCATAGGACCCACGTAATTGAAAACCACTTCCTCTATTGAGAACCTAGCCCCAAAATGAAACACCACAAACAATGCAATGAATGCGAGCTTAATCCAGTAGGACGAGGGTGTAATTGTTTCAGAGCATGATTGACAGTTCTGTACAACAGTGATTAGACTGGGATATGACAATAGGGGATAGCATTCATATTTCAAATTTATATCAAATTTTAGTTTCATAAGTGATCGTGGAGGTGGTAGGTGATAATCAAAACTCCAAATGAATAAAACAATTAAGTCATAACCCAAAGGTGATCAACTCATATACTAATGGTAAAGAAACAATTCACAAAACGATATGCTCAATACCCTTTAAGGTTATTAATATCATTAGGTGTTTTTAAGTACCCATCCAATTTCATAAGAAGAATCTTTAGAATTTGTAAGCTGTGTTTAGACCAAGCTTGTTTCAATTTCATGCTTAAACAGTCATGAAATTGAACAAGAAGAAACGAGAGATTTATTGAAAGAAATAAACTCAAAAACACACAACAACCAATCAAACGATTTTTTCAAACAAAAATCATAATTGAAGTCTTCGTGGACACAAAGAGGAAACTATTAAAAAAATTCTTTCGTCAAAACTATGTTTTAAATATCGATGAAAACGACACGAATAATTGGCTTCCAACAATGGCGACTCGTTGGGCGAAGAAGTTATCTCTGCATCATCAAAACTTCATATCAAGGAACAGATAAATCAGATATTTACTAAAAACAATTAAGAAACAGACTAAATGTTCTGACATTAACTCAAAAAATTAACACAGTCACACCATTGAAGAAAGTTCTGCCAAAAGATTGTAATACGAAATTTCGTTTCAATCAAAAGGGTAACGATATTTGTACAAGTAACACTAATATCGTTGACGAGGTCATTGCTTCCAGTAGGTGTTTATAGCCTCAGCAGGGATGTCATTTAACCATCTTCAATACTTCGATCCCATCCAAAAGTCGTCCATCTATGATAAAAATATCGTGATATCCGATCAATTTAAAAACATACCTGAAGGATCTTGAACCTGACATTACTTTGTTGCCAGCAGACCCGTTCAGTACCCCAACGAAGTTGTCTTGGTATCATTTGTGTATTTATCCACTGCCAGTAGACCTATTCAGTATCTCAGCGGGTTTACTGATCTAGATTCGGATCCAGGAGCTTGATGGGGCTCAAAAAGGCTTAAAACCCAATGTTCTCAGAATGTATTCAAAACAGATTTGTGTCTATACCTCATTGATACGAACCCAACGCAACTTGAACTGGCTCAAACAGACAAGGTATGCTCCTGATATCGCATTTTGTTCGTTTTTCCAAACAGGCAAAAAAAATGTTGATTGTACAATCCATACAGTCCCACGTGGCATCTAACTGTACAGGTCATACGACCGTACAACTGATGTGGCAGAACATTTGGGAAATTTCATACAACTGACGTGGACCAACCAGGAAGTGACATGTGTCACCACTAGAAGGGTGACACATGGCATGCTCGTACAAGTGCCATGTGGCCCTACTGTACAGTGACACGTGGCAAGGTACAACTATGACATGGCAGACAGGTGACAGGTATGGTGTTGACACATGGGATAATTGTTGACTGACATGTGGCATCAGAAATCAGTGAATGGAGGGGTGCCACGTGGCCCAGACATGGGTTACCACGTGGCACCCATGGGTTGGTTGTTTGGTTCTTGCAAATTGTATGGAGTTCGCCAGAATCGAAAGCATGACCTATCCACCAGGCTAAGGGTTTGGTAGGGCTGGCCTAGCTAACTCGCCTACCTTTGTACATTGTTAACTATATGTACAAACTTGAATTTGATTTTGGTTGGTGGTTGTTTGGATAGAGGTTTGGGTTGGCGCCTAGCCCCAGCCCTCGGCGTACCTATCGGACCTTACCACGAGACTACGGGTGTATGTGCTCGTTGCTAGCACAAATAAGGATAAAACTTTCGATCCTGGTCCTATTATATGCTATATGACCCGAGGTTTGTTTCCTGGCGTGAAGGACTAGGGACAGCCCACGGTTTCGAGACACCTTTCACATATGATCGAGCTCTAATGTAGTGGCGCAGATGGATAAGAGCCTAGACCCTGGTCGCGGGCGGCTCCACATGACTCGGTTCTATTTGTTTGGTTGTTAGCGCAGGGATTGGGACACGTTCCTAACACTCGTTTCCATGTGACCAATGTTTTTGAGGTAAGGGCCAGTGAGCAGCCCCTAGGGAGTTGGCGCTTGGCCATATGAAGCCAATGTGACCTTGTATTAGGAGAGTGTGCCCAAGAAAAAGAGATTATCCCTATAATATTGCAAAGTGGGTTTTATACTTTGGTGTTTTGATTTTTTTATTGATTTTCTCCACGGATTTGAGAGATTTTTCCCATTATTGGGAGATATTGGGCCCTTTTTTAGGCCAGATCTTGGGGGGAAGTTGGGATATGGTTACCAACTTAAGGCCTATGTAAATTAGGCTTTCTTGAGGCCATGGGGAGATTAGTGGTGGTTCAAAACAGGTTTATGATGTTGGATTGTTGAGCCAAAAGCCAATGTCATGTAGGGAAGATATTGAGGAGCGCACCTTTGCAGACCATTTCTGGGAGCCTCGTTCATCCGATTCGAGTGTTGTTTCTTTTGATGGGTTTATGAGATCTGGTAGAACACGGCCAGCTCATTGTTGTAACATTTTTCCACTATAATGATGTACTAGTAAAGCTTTGAATAGAAATAAGCAAATCCCACTGAGACAAGGCCTACAAACGTAGGCGAGATTTTTGAACTTCGTTATCACATTTGTGTTATTTGTTGTTTATTGCTTCATTTCAGATCTGCACATGTTTATATGGTTGTGTTAACTTCTCTTATATTCTTTCTCTTTCTGTAAGATTCCTTAATTGGTTAATCAACACATGCATAATAACTCAACCATAGTCGTGTAAAAGATCATTTCAGATCAAGTGGTATCAAAGCTAGTTGACATTTGGATTTGAGTTTTGCATGTTAAACATGGAAGAGCTCATCTCAAGGGAGAAAATGGCATCTACAGGAGAAATTTTTCAAGATGAGAAGGATTTCATAAATTCGGTGTTTTCCATGGCCGAGATGGTGAAAGTGTTGTATGAAGAATACTTGGAATGAAAGAGCTCGTTTCAAGTGAAAGCTTAAAACAACAACAAAGGAAAAGAAGGATTGAAGGAAGTTCCTTCTACATATGTTTCAGAAAATGTCTCTGAGGTATGCAGTGAAGGTCATTCATCAAATTTTCCTTGTTCCCATCAAGATGGTTTCGATGCATTTGAAAAACATACAAAAGGTGTAGGTTTGATAATACTAACCAAGATGGGTTATGAATAAGGAATGGGCCTTGGAATTGAGGGCCAAGGTATATTTAATCCTATGGAGGTTGTGGAAAGGCCTCGATACTTAGGATTGGGATATGGCGAAGTGGAACTTGGAGCATCCTCCAAGATTGGTTCCAAAACTTCAAAAGCAAGTAATGCTTCATATGGCCAGCTTAAGTCATTGCAGGAACACTTCACAAAAGGTAATGGCGCATCACTTCAGGATTTTGGTAGTGAATTCAAGTCATCTCCAAAGAAAAGTGAAGATCAACATGGAAGGTATAATGGTCATGTTTTTACCAATTCTCTTTTCTATTATAAATAACATAATCAAGTAATCTGAAACTTGTGGAATAATTATCCATGTACTTATTGTCATTCACCCAAGAATTTTGTTTCCAAGTGTTGGAAGAGACAAACGTTGTACAGGAAACCTATGTCAACCAGGAAGGAAACACGACATAAAGACTCAACTCCACAATGGAAGAAAGAGAAGGGTAAACAGGTCTACATGCCAAAAACTCAGTGCACATTTTGCAACAAGGTTGGACATCAAAAGGCTAGTTGTTGGAAGCTTAATCCGGAGCTTCATCCAAGGAAGGAA
Source organism: Picea sitchensis (assembly GCA_010110895.2). NCBI lineage: Eukaryota > Viridiplantae > Streptophyta > Pinopsida > Pinales > Pinaceae > Picea > Picea sitchensis. The sequence continues at coordinate 45,568 of SNQJ01S0029705.1, read as the reverse complement.
AAAAGGATTTCCCATGTGCTTGTGAAGGAGAAAATATTACCAGTGAAGTAAGAGAAACACCGTGAAGGAAATAAACCATCCACTTGGTTTTTCCAAAAGTGGTTGTCACAACTTCATTGTATTTTGCTTCCATTAATGTAATCACACATGCTGAAATGATGACCTGTTATAACATCATTTTTGTACAACATTGTGTTTTTATTTCATCCTTATGAGTATGTATCAGTCAAAATCCATTTTTGTAACCTTTTGGGGACCAAAAGGTCCTTTAGTGGGAAGGTGTGATCCATATTCAGATCCAGGAGCTTGATGGGGCTTAGAAAGGCCTAAAAATAAATGTTCTCAGAATGGCTTCAAAACATACGTGTGTGTAGACCTCATCGATACGAACCCAACGCAATGTGAACAGGCTCAAACAAACATTGTATGCTTTTGATATCATGTTCTATTCGTTTTTCCAAACAGACAAAAAAATGTTGATTGTACAGTCCGTATAGTGCCACGTGGTAGTTGAATGTACAGGTCGTACGGTCATACAGTTGATGTGGACCAACCAGGAAGTGACATGTGTCACCATTGGAAGGGTGACACATGGCACACTCGTACAGGTTCCAAGTGGCCCTACCGTACGGTGACACATGACAAGGTATAACTATGACAGGGAAGACAGGTGGCAGGTATGGTGTTGACACATGGGTGAATCGTTGACTGACACATGGCATCGTAAATAAACGAATGGAGGGGTTCCATGTCGCCCAGATATGGGATTCCACATGGCACCCATGGGTTGGTTGTTTGGTTCTTGCAAAATTGTATGGAGTTTGTCTGAATCGAACGCATGACCTATCCACCAGGCTAAGGGTTTGGTAGGGTTGGGCTATCCAACTCACCCTCCTTTGTACATTGTTAACTATATGTACAAACTTAAATTAAGTTTGGTTGGTGGTTGTTCAAACGTAGGTTTGGGATGGGGCCTAGACCCAACCCTCGGCGTACCCATGGGACCTTACCACAAGATTGCAGGTGTATGTGATCATTGCATCACGGATAAGGATCAAACCTCTGATAGTGGTCCTATTATATGTTATATGACCCAGGGTTGTTTTCCTGGCATGGAGGACTAGGGACAGCCCACGGTTTCGGGACACCTTTCACATATGACCGAGCTTTAATGCAGTGGCACGAATGGATAAGAGCCTAACCCGTGGTCGCAGGCGGCTCCACATGACTTGGTGCTATTTTTTTGGCTGTTGGCATAGGGGTTGGGACACAGTCTTATCACTCATTTCCATGTGACCAATGTTTTCAGGGTAAGGTCCAGTGCGCAGCCCCTAGGGGGGTTGGCACTTGGCCATATGAAGCCAATGTGACCCTATATTAGGAGTGTGCGCCCAGGGAAAGGCGCTTAGCCCCATAATATTGCAAAGTGGGTTTTCTACTTTGGTATTTTGATTTTTTTATTGATTTTCTCCACAAATTTGGGGGATTTTGCCCATTATTGGGAGATATTGGGCCCTTTTTGAGGCTAGATCTTGGGGGGAAGTTGGGAGATGGTTACCAAATTCAAGCCTATATAAACCAAGACTTATTGAGGCCATGGGGAGATCAGTGGTGGTTCAGAACAAGTTTATGATGTTGGATTGTTGAGCCAAAATCCAATGCCATGCAAGGAAGATATTGAGGAACACCCCTTTGCAGGCCATTTCTAGGAGCCTCGTTCATCCGATTTGGGTGCCGTCAGTTTTGATGGGTTCATGAGATCTGTTAGAACATGAATAACTCATTTTTGTAACCTTTTGGCACTATCCTAATGTACTTGTAAAGCTTATAACAAAAATAAGAAAATCCCACTGAGACAAGGCTCGGAGACATAGGCGAGATTGTCGAACTCTGTTATCACATTTGTGTTATGGTTTTTTGTTGTTTAGTGCTTCATTTCAGATTTTCACATGTTTATATGGTTGTGATAACTTCTCTTATCTTCTTCCTCTTTCTTTAAGCTTCCTTAATTGGTTAATAAACGCATGCATAATAACTCAACCATAGTCATGTAAAAGATCATTTCGGATCATTTACACACAATTCACACACATTAAAGTGCTTCCAACTCTCTATAATTGTTTATAAAAAAATTAGAAACTTAATGATAATAAGAGAGAAGAGTGATACAGAAGATTTTACAGCCAGACAACATAGGATTGATCATTAATATTTGTTTTTGTTCTTGGAGAAATGATAATTTTCATCATAATTTGGAAATTTAGATTTCAATTAAGAAATCATCTCAAGGATGGGGAAGCACTTTGAGTTGATCTCATTAGAAATGGGATGGTGTAATAAGTTTTAAATATATTCGTATTTCCCTGAACTTCAACAAAAAAACAGGAACAATGATTTGGCAAAGACTTATCATAACTTTCTTGTATATATTATTGATCTGAGTTTAGAACTTAATGTGCAGAGGCATTGAACTGTTTCAACTGATGCTAGTGAAAGATATGATTCATCTCAATAATGAATTGTGATTTTGAAATAATTATTAAGGAAACAGAAAGAAGATGGAAAACAAAATAAAAACGAAAGCTAGAGATATTTATAGGGGGGTAAGTCTGATTTTCTCAGGTGAAGTATTTCTTGAGAGATTGACCATTCACTAGAAAAGACTCTAGCTGTCCTTCTAACTTGTGCAAACGAAAAGAACTAGGACCCGATTTCTCTGAAATGACAAAAGGCCCCAACCATAGGTTTTGAAACTTAGTATGTTCTCCTTTATTCTCGTGTGCTTTGTCCCATTTGAGGACCAAGTCCCCTACATTAAAATTTCTTTATGAGGACAAACTTGTATCAAATCATCATTTAACAATTTGTTGATGCTGATCTAATATGTGTTTTTCTTTTGTCCTTACTTCTTCCATTTTTAGTAAAGCGTTTATCCAATTCTCTAAAGGGGGACATTCCTCCTCCTGAACTTTCTGCGATAATTGCATAGAAGGGAGCAAGACGTGTGGAGGAAGGACGGCTTCTCTTTCGTAAACGAGGAAGAAAGGAGAATTATCGATGGAATTTTTGGAGTGACTCTATCAGCCCAAAGTGCCTTGTACAATGCATTGTGCCAATTTTTATGATTTTTCGACACTATTCTTTTTATTATTTTGCTCAAATTTTTATTTGTTGACTCGACCAAACGATTTCCTTGGGGGTAATAGCTGGCAGAGTATTTTAGCTTAATCCATTTTTATAAAGAAAATACATTCATATCCAGGGAAGAAAAATAAGAAGCATTGTCGAAAACTAAACACTCAGGTATTCCAAAACAAGTGATAATATGAGAGTTTAAAAATGAAACTACCCGACTTGTGTTTACTATGTTTAATGGTAAAGCCTCACACCACCTCGTAAAATAATTTGTTGCCATAAGAACATACTTGTGTTTTTGTGAGGAAGGTGGATTAATTGGCCCTATAATATGTAGGCCCCACTGCTGAAATGGTGTGTCTGTTGTAACAGGTTGTAAAGGGAAAGCAACCTTCTTAAATTGTCCCACGACCTTTTGACAAATTATACATTTGTGATCCAAAGTGTGAGCATCCTTAAATAAGGTGGGCCAATAGTATCCATCCCTAATTACTTTGTGGTCAGTTGTATCTCCACCAAAATGACCCCTGGCATCGCCAGAATGTAGTTCAGCTAACACCTTTTTGGATTCTTCGTTTTCTAGGCAACGCAGAAAAACACTGTCAAAATTCTTTCGAAACAATATATCATTAAGTAATTGAAAAGATGTATATCTAAGCCTCAATTCTTTTATTTTTCTTGTATCAAGTTTACGAGGATCAGTTTTGTGAAGCAAATAAAATCTGATATCATCATACCATGAATTAGACACAGTTTGTGTACAGTTGATTTGTGTTTAGTTATGCATATTTGCGGGTGATATTGTTATTTGATTTTCTTATTTTTCAACTGAATCCGCTACCAATTTGCAAAGGCCTTGACCTCTAACAATTTGTGCAGGTACTATTTCGAGAGCATACTCCTGAAGGGATGTCATCCAATTTTCCCTTTTCTCCCCTAACTCCTTCTGCACTAATATATTTCTTACAGCAGGGTAAGGAACAACCACTTTTATCCTGGATTTCAAAAGGTAAGATCTGAAATGTTTAACTTCTTTGAAAACAACATATGCATGTTGATCTACTATGGGGTAATTTAATTCTTCTCCTTTAATGGCGGAGCTCATAAATGAAATAGGTATCTCATTGTTTTCAACATTTTTATGTGTGAGTACAGCAGCATAAGATCTATTGGATGAAAAAGTATACAATGTGAAATCCTGGGATAAATCAAGACTCATCAAGGAGGGAGCTTCAACTATATCTTTTCTAATATAATTAAAGGCTTGATTCTCTTGTGATCCCCATTTGTACAGAACATCCTTTTTTATTAGGTTTTGTAGAGGTCTAACCATCTCATAAAAACTCAGAACAAATCGTCTGACAAAATTTATTTTACCTAGAAAGGATTGCATTGCCTTTTTGGAAGAAGGTGGAGGAAGGTTGGAAATGGCTTGGGTTCGTTTAGTTTCAATTATCATTCCATATTTAGAGACTATAAATCCAAATATTTTTCCATGTTCTACTGCAAATATTGATTTCTTAGGATTGAGTGAAATACCAAACTTGTGACATCGTTCTAACACAACCCTAAGATGAGACATGTGATCTTTCTTGTTCTTCGAAAAGATAGTGACATCATCCAGGTAGACAACAATTGACTGATTGATAAGGCCACAAAAATAAATGTCCATTTCCCTCTGGAAGGTGTCCCCAGCATTAATCAATCCAAAAGGCATTTTTCTAGAGGCGTAAGTGTCCCATGGGGTACGAAAAGTGGTTTTCAACTGATCTGATGGAGACATAAGGACCTAGTTATACACTGACAAACCATCTAATAAGGATAGCCTCTCAGAACCAGATACTTGTTGCAAAATTTGTTCCATTGTAGGTATGGGGTAATTGTCTTTATCAGAGGCTCGATTCAAATTACGAAAGTCGACACAAAGTCGAATTTCCCCATTTTTCTTTCTTACCGGGACTAAGTTGGATACCCATTGAGTATGCCAGACTGGAAAAAAGATCTTGGCGGTGATTAATTTATTTATTTCTTTTTTTACTGTGGGTTCTAATTTAGGATGCATTTTTCTAAGTTTTTGCTGAAAAGGTTGGGTTTGGGGCTTCATGGGAATTACATGTTGTATTATGTTTGGATCAAAAGTTTTTATATCATCATATGTCCAAGGAAACACATATTTGAATTCTTTGAACAATTTTATGAATGCATATTACTCTTGTTCAGAACACCCTTTCCCCAGATTGATATTTTGAGTATTATCTTGCGTTCCTAAATTTATAGGTTCATACAGTAATGAGGAACTATTCGTTTTGCAATTAACTACCCCCCTAAACTTGTCATGTAAATCATAAAATTTCTCTAATCTAACAACATATTTGGGGATAGAGTTTACCATCTCGGATGATATCTCCGCGGAACAAGGGTCATATATTACCGTGAAATCTCGAAGGTTTTTATTGTGGGTGCTTTCATCGATTACCGCATCTTGGAAAGTGTCCTCCATATGCAGAAAATTTATGATTTGTTGATTGTCATCAAACACTCGCCAACTGGTGATGTTGTCAAGAATCGATGGCATAAATAAAAATTCAACTGAGAATGTCTTAGGAGAAAGACCCTCAGTAGGTAATAATTTTGAAGCAACATTAGCTAATAAATCAACTTCTGAATTACTCGACCTAGGAATGGAACTTATGTTGAAAGAGAGAAATTTATGTATTAAGCTCCATACCTCAGTTTGGTATTTTTTCAGATGAGGTGATAAACAATGAATAGCATTTTTTACCTGCCTAACTACGATTTCAGAGTCGTCGAATACTTCCAAGTTTTGCACGTCAAGATATAATGCCTTATTTAGTCCCTGCAGGAGTGCTTCATATTCTATTGTGTTGTTAGTGCATTCAAATTATAATCGACAAGCAATAAATGTTTTATTACCTTTGAAGTTGATCGGTACACAACCAGCGCCTGCCCCTTCCCGAGATTTAGATCCATCAAAGTATAATGACCAAATTTCTTCGTCATCAACAACATTCGGTTTACTTTTTAGATTTGTCATATGAGTATAGGTTGATATTTCAGATTGTTGCACTAGGTCAGTGATAGAGGATATGTCATTCATGAAATTTCCAAAAAACGTATTCATTCCATGTGCCTCAATTGTATTTACAGCAGTAGTAAAAGGCTCGTTGGGATCGTTTAAATCTATAACAGTGTACCTGAGGTAAATGATATGTTTATCCTTATCTTGTTAGGCTGGCACTTGTCTCGCATCCAGAGATGAGACCAATCTATAGAAAAATAACCATGTAACTACTCTGACCAATCTCTACTAAAAAATAATCCATAAACTTTTGGAATATCAACAACAATTATATCAATTACTTGGTGGACCTTTGGGTTAGATGAAAACCTTATAAATAGATTCTTAAGTTCACCAATGACCTTGACATTAGTTTGGTTTAACTGAATGATCTTTAAATCACAAGTTTTGACTTCAGCATAAATTTTTTGACACATAGATAGAGTCACTACATTTGATAAGGCGCCATAATCAACCATGCAGTTATGTACATTTCTGTTGAAAATTTCGAAAGTTAACAAGAAAGGCGGTACATTTTTTCGTGATGAGACAGTAGAATTCTGCTGATTTTTTATGGTTGTACTTGAAATACTCTTATCTAAATTTCCTACAATTTTCTCTGATATGTCCCTTTTATCCTGATTTTTAGATGATTTTTTACTGGAGACATATTTTGTTTTATTTGGTTCATTTTCTGTTGATTTTCTACTCATAGGGTCAATCTTTTTATTATTCTCAACTATACTTTGGAACATTTTCTATAGGATAAGCGGGAATTTATGTAATTTAAAAACTGATATATTCTCCCTTAGATTTTTAATATCTTCAACCAAATCATATTCGAAAACTTGGGTAGAAAGGTTTTGTTTGGTTTCAATTTGTTTTGGTTGTTTGGATACCATATTCCTACTTATTTCAAGTGGAAGTTTGTTTTGTACCTTACTTCGACTATTATAAGGATGGACAATCTAAAAATTTGCTTCAAAGATCCCATCTGACAAATGTTTGAAGACGGGAGGAGATGAGTCCTCCTCATCAGGTGTTTCTTCTTCACTTGTGTCGTCTTGACTTTCAGGAGGTACAAAAACAATGTTATCATATGCTTCTAGTATTGCTTGTAAATCATATTGTAGTCCTTCAAAGTTCATACCTTCTGTGGTCGGGTTTGGACGGCTTAGAGGAAACTGTTTCCTGAAAGGTGGTCTAAAACTTCCTTTACTTGTAGATGCTTCTTCAACGGATATTTTTAAATCTACGACCTGATTGGATAACTTCTGGAAATTTTTCTGCAAACTTTCCAAGTCTAGAGTCTCTTGTTGATTTTTACTTTGAGGAGGTCTAGTGAGAATTTCTATTTTCTTTTTAGAAGAGAAGGTTGTTTCAGCCTCAACATTTAAATTATATCTTAAACTCAGAATGTCCTTCTCGATGAGGACTGCCTCCTAAAAGGCTTCTAGTAATGTGTTATTTTTGGACCTTTTAACCCATATAGCTATATTTTTATGCAGGGCCTTAGTATAGTACACAACATTCAAGTTTTTTGTAGGCATCGAATCTATAGGGATTTTATTTTTTAGCGTGAGGAACCTCTAGTTGAAATATTAAAATTTTTCTTTAGGGTTCATTTTCATACTAGAAATCTCTATTACCATAACTTCTGGATATTTATCATCTCCAAATTTTTCTAGGAAATGGGTTTCAAACTTATCCCAAGAAACGATGGTTTGGGGTTGTTGCAAAAAATACCAGGTTGAAGAATTTCTCTCAAAATTGTAAGGGAATAACCTACACAAAAAATCTTTGTGTTCAACACTCCGGAGCCTAACAACTAACATGAATTTCTTGATATGATCCTCAGTTAATTGCTTTGAATCTGGGTGGAATTTGGGTAGCCACTTTTTTTTATGTTTGGGTAACGGGTGTTGGGGTCCAGGCACTGCCACAACATCTTGATCAAGCCAAGGTCTAGCGGGATTATGTAGGTTATCCATGGAATTTAGTGGAGATGAAGGCTAAGATTGTTCATATGAAGAACTGCTTTCGTCTGAGGATTCCTCTCTCGAAGAGGGTGGAGAAGAACCAGGTGGTGATGGTGGGAGACTGGATCCCCCAACACCTAGGATCAATGCTTCAGAAGGATCAGTGATATTACCACCTAATGTGTTATCGGTAAACCCAGTGTCTTGAGGTTGTTCTTGCAGATTGGAGAAATCAAGGGGTTGATTCATTTGTCTACCAGGTTGTTTGATTCGAGACAAAGAACTTTGAGTTCTCAAAATCGACTGGTGAAATTTTTATTGTACATTAATCCCTTGAGGAACTGGTGGCATTGGCTCAGTATGAATGTCAGGTGTTGTTTCTGACATAGTAGCTGGGTTAAGAACGATGTTAGGATCTAAATCTATTTATATGCAAAATATAACATAACATGAAAATTTATATAATGAACCAAAATATAATGAACCACGTAAAAAAAAACATAACATGAAAAGTTATATGCAAAACAGTCTAAATCTATTTCAATATAAATAAAATTTCATCTACGGAAATTATATGCGAAACAATAATAACATTGCACAGTCTACAAACATTGCACAGTCTACAAAAGGACAAAAGCCAGAGAGTAAATTGTATCCCATATAGTTTCAAAATAATAAGTCCGTCATATGGTCCAAGAGGAATTTCCCCTCTCCCTAGGCAAGTAGTGTTATTTAAAACAAGTTCCTAGCCGGTTCCTCATATCATGATGGATAGAGACAGATCTACTTTAAAAATCTTTTACTAAAACAAAATAACCATAAGATAAGTCTGTTCAAAAATAGTTACATCATTAAAACATTATTTTTCAAAAACAAAATTTACAAATCCATTATATGCCCAAATTTTGACTCGTTCCATTAATCCTTGCACACTGACCTGTTGTTCACCTGAGACAAAGAAAAACGAAATCTAAATTAGACAAAATCAAATAAATAAATTTAAAAGACAAGCTATAGAATCTTCGATTTTGTAGTTGGTCTAAATAAAACAAAATAAAAATGAATTCATTTATTATCCAAACAAAACCGAATCGTGAATTACAAAAAAAGTATTTACCAATTAGAAATTTGAAAGGGAAACATCAGACAAATCTAAATTTGCAATAGCATTGAAAATGGTGGAGTTTTGTATAATCACATCTCCTGATATATTGAAAAGCTTGTTGTGTCTGAGCGAAATAGATTGCATGCAAGCTATGAGATCATTGTTTTCCTTTACCAGAATTGAGTTCCAAGTGATCACTTGATTCAGGTGAGCATGTAGGTAAGGGATGTCTCGATAGTATCTTTGGATCCAGTCAAAAAAAGATTCACAATACACTGGTTCTAGATTTGGAAATGGATGAGTTTGATCTACAGTAAGAGGTTGACCCTGTTCAATAATCCTTTTGAGGTCATAATGAATACCCAAGAAACCTTCTTGTTCCTTTAAAAAAGGAGGAAAATTAGACACGAAATCGTATTGGGGTGGATCAGCGTTGGTATCATCAACAAATATCCGATCTTCAACATCAATAATGGGGATAGGATTTTCGTGGATGTGATGTTGATTCTTGACCATTCTGGAAAGGAATCAGTCGCTCCTTTTGTTCTTGAAATCAATATCTGGAACCCTCTGTGTTTTATGTTTTCCTTGTTTCTTGGTTTTAATTTCATTTATATCAACCACATCTTGCCCAGGATTAGAGTAACAGAGACTTTTCCCTTCAATTTATCCATCACACCCTCTAAAGATTTTTGAGGAACTAAATTGTGCCTCTGGTGTGTGCCTCTAGTTGATTTACGCAAATCAATGGGGGTTTTGGTAAATGACACAGGGTCTTCTTGCAATTTGACATGAAGGTCTCGTAGAGAGTGAGTCAATGGGAAAGGGCTGGTGGGATCATTAAAACACAGGGGTGAGACGCTTATTTTTTCAGGTGTGATTTGAACAAAACCGTTCCTATCCACAAAAAAATTCCAATTATCTCCAGCCTTTGACAATTGGGAAATGACTAAGATTTGAATCAAGCCATGATGAAAGAGACTGGACTGTGCATTAGGGTTTTTCCTTTGGTAAAATCTAGCCATGTTTTGGAGGATTTTAAGCAAGCATAACGACATGTTTAGATTAATCCCTAAGAAAAACTTGAACAGGAATATATGACACAGAAATATTAATCCATATCATCCCTCGCAGGTAACGAATTGCTTGATAATTAACAACAAATCGTTCCATCGAGGATTGAAAATATTTATGGGTGTACCTTTGACATCGTATCGGGACTTCTTGGAAATCATTAACAGGTGCCAAGGAATACCTTCAATTTTGAGATTCTTGAACCAACGGTTTCCTTCTCGTGACAGGCATGTGGCTTCTGCAATCAATTCCTCACTGACTTGAAACTGTAAATCGCCTATTTTGGCCCTAGTACCGTCGAAGGTCTGGGAGAAATCTTGAGCGATTTCAAGTTTAAAGCCCTCGAATGAATGTATGAACTTAACCCACCCAAAGACCGCAAGATCATCCACAGCGTCATCATGGGAGAGAAAGGCATGTGAGCCATTCGTCTTTATCTTTACCACAGGGGCCATGGACTTGGTCACGATATACCAGCAGGTGTAGAAACGAGGGTCTTGTGTTTGAAACCACCCAATATGAATGATAAGTTCTACATTTTCGGAGGTGGCCCGATAACTAAGGTTTTGGGAGAAGGCCACCATAACCACCACTTAGGTTTTTGATTGAATATTGAACCATAGGACACACATAATTGAAAACCACCTCCTCTATTGAGAACCTAACCCCGAAATGAAACACCACAAACGATGCAATGAATGTGAGCTTAAGCTAGCAGGACGAGGATGTAATTGTTTCAGAGCATGGTTGATAGTCCTATACAACAGTGATTAGACTGTGATATGACAATATGGGATAGCATTCATATTTCAAAGTTATATCAAAGTTTAGTTTCATAAGCGATCATGGAGGTGGTAGGTGATAATCAAAACTCCAAATGAATAAAATGATTAAGGCATAACCCAAAGGTGATCAACTCATATACTAATGGTAAAGAAACAATTCACAAAACGATATGCTCAATACCCTTTAAGGTTCTTAAGATCATTAGGTTTTTTTAAGTACCCATCCAATTTCATAAGGAGAAGATTTAGAATTTGTAAGATGCGTTTAGACCAAGCTTGTTTCAATTTCATGCTTAAACATTCATGAAATTGAACAAGAACAAACAAGAGATTTGTTGAAAGAAATAAACTCAAAAACACACAACAACCAATCAAACAATTTTTTTCAAACTAAAATCATAATTGAAGTCTTCACAGACACAAAGAGGAAACTATTAAAAAAATTCTTTCGTCAAAACTATGTTTTAAATATCGATGAAAATGACAAGAATATATGGCTGCCAACAGGTACCAAATTTCACTTCTGAGATCTATACTTTTTTCTTCGACGGATCTAAATCCCAATAAGGGGCCTAGTATAGGATGCATTTCATTGATCGAGCAGGAAAATGTAGTTTAGTGTCTTGTATATTAGATTTCGAATGCAAAAACAACACCACGGAATACGAGGCATTGGTTCAAGGACTTAAGAAATCCATTGACCTAAATATCAAATAACTAATTGTCATAGGTGATTTGGAAATAATAGTCAAGCAGATAGAATACCATCCACTACAATTCTCCACACTTAAGGAATTATCAACAAGAAGCACATAGGTTGATATATCACCTTCTAGCATTCAACATTACAACAATCCCTCGAGCAAAGAATATACTCATTGATTCTCTTCCAAAAGAAAATTCAAGATTATCCCCCTAAATGATTATGAAGCTTCTAGGTTCGCCATAGAATTTTTATACAAACCTTCCATCCTTGAAAACATCACTAATTGGAGGGTATTTGAAGAGGGTGAACAAATTATATCTTTCTTTACCAATGAAGAAAACTTTAGGGATTTGTCTATCGATAATGAAGTTTTTCAGAAGATATTCATTGAGCATGAATATGGAGAGAATAATGAAGAAAGGGGAAAAAAATAAATTGAACCCAAACTTCACACTATGCCTAAAGGAGTGGTCAACCTCAAAAACCTCTTCTATTTACGAGAAAAAAATAAGCATCCCAAGAATGTCAAAACGAGCAATTCTTGTCTTTCCTATGAAGTTATAAATCTAGGAACTGTCGAAAACCCCCAGAATATTAACCTCGGGAAATCACTATCCCCTGAGGAAAAGAAGGCTTACCTAAAGTTTCTTAAAGAGTATCGGGATGTTTTTTCTTGGTCCTATCAAGATTTGAAAACATATGATACTAGGATCATCCAACACACCATCCCACTAAGATCCAAAGTCAAGTCGTTCCAATAGAAACTAAGAAATTTTCATCTGTCTCTGGAACCCCTGATGCAGAAAGAGTTGAAAAATATATTGTATGTCAAGATAATATTTCAAGTGAGACATTATGCATGGGTATCCAACTTAGTTCTTGTTAAAAATAAGTCAGGAGAAATTTGTCTGTGTAGACTTCAGAAACTTGAACAGGGCTTCAGCAAAAGATAACTATCTCGTTCCCCCAATGGAACAACTCCTACAGATATTATATGGATCCAAGATTTTTTCACTCATAGACGAATTCTCAAGATATAACCAAGTTTTGGTATCAGAAGAAGATAGACTAAAGACAACTTTTCGTTCTAAGTGGGGTACGTTCGCCTATAAACGCATGCCATTTGGATTGATTAATACAGAAGAAACCTTCCATAGAGCCATGGATTTGGCCTTTATAGGGTTTATAAACAAATGTGTTGTGGTCTACTTAGATGATTTCGTGTTTTTCTCCGAGAGTAGAGAAGACCACATTGCTCACCTTACCCAAATTTTTGAAAGGTGCAGGAAGTAGGGAATATCTCTAATCCTAAAAAATACTATATTTGGGGTGGAGGAAAGAAAATTGTTAGGCCACATTATTTTTAAATATGGCATCAATATTGACCCCAAAATAGTAAAGGCCATCTCACATATTCCACTACCTCGCAACATGAAGGCCATGCAATCTTTCTTTGGAAGGATCAATTTCATGAGAAAATTCACACCTAACTTCGCAGAAATAATCAAACCACTACAAAAAATGGTACACAAAGATGTAGAGTTTAAATCGAGTGAGGAAGGGAGAAAGGACTTCAATGAAATAAAATCTTGCATTTCCCAAACCCATGTTCTATGGAGTCCCAATTTCAGCAAATATTTATTTATTTACACTTTTACCTCCTATCAGTCCTTAGTTGAGGTCCTCACTCAAAAGGATGACAATAACAACGAGGCCCCTATCTCATTTATGAGCACAAATCTCCAAAGACTTGAACTTAACTACCCTTCCATTGACAAATAGGCTTATGCTGTCTATAAAGCAATAAAACACTTCAAATCCTATTTATTGAAGAACCATACCAAGGTTATAGTGCCTTATCCAGCGGTGAGGTCACTTTTCATGAAACAGGAAATGGGAGAAAGGAGAGGTAATTAGATGGTTTTCATCCAAGAATTTTATCTAGACATTAAATCAGCAAAGATAGTTAGGGGCCAAGGGTTGTGTAAACTAGTTGCAGAATCCCAAGACCTTATAGAATCATAAAATTCAGGGTAGGATAATGAGTTGTCCCTGTGGTGTAATGAAGTAATCTATATCCCACTCGAGTAGGATTGGTTTTATACGGACTTCTCTTATTTCTTGCATCATGGCACCTGCCTTGAACACTTAAATCCCATGGAAAGGAGAGTGCTCAAGATAAAATTTTCTCAGTATTGTCTCATAAATTATGTACTTTTCCATAGGAATTATGACGGTGTGTTGCTAAGATATCTCGAAAAAAACAAATGTTGAGAGAGTGTTAGAGGAACTTCATGATGATCCTGCAGGGGGACACTTTGCAGGAGAAACCATCGCTCACAAAATATTAAGGGTAGGATATTATTGGCCAAATTTTTTCTAGGACTCTCACTCATATGTTAGAAAATGAAAAGTTTGTCAAATAAGTGTTGGAAAAGAGAAGAAGGATGTCATTCCATTGCAACCAATGACAATTTCTAGGCCTTTCGAGCAATGGGGAATAGATATTATAGGGGAGATAAATCCAAACTCGTCAAAACAACAAAAATGCATACTCACGACAACTAATTACTTTACAAGGTGGTCGGAAGCTATTCCCCGGGTCAATGAAAAAGTAGTGATATAGTTTCTAGAGAAGCACATCATGACAAGGTTTGGGGTACTTCATGTTTTGGTATTTGATAATGTTGCTTATTTCTCTTCTACACTCTTAACTGAATTTTCTTTAGATAAAGGGATTATTATGAAATACCATGCCAACTATTATCCACGAGGGAATGGTGTCACCGAGTCTACTAATAAAAATTTGATAATGATCCTTAAGAAGATAGTAGTAGAAAATCAATGGAATTGGCATAATGCACTTCAAAACGCTATATGGGCTGACAAGGTAAATCCTAAGGAAGCCCTAGGGAATTCTCATTATTTCCTGGTGTACGAACAAGAAGTTATTCTACCATCTAACCTATATCTCACATCCTTGCAACTCTCTCAATCGTCAAGAGGGAATCCCTTATCCAGCATGCAACACGGGATAGATACCCTACTGATGGTTGAAGAAGAACGAGAACAAGCTAGGAGAAGTTTGCAGCCCATCAGAAAATAGTTAAAAAATGGTTTGATAAACACAAGGCTCGGGATAAGAATTTTGAACTAGGAGATTTAGTTCTCAAGTGGGACAAAATCAACAAAACTAAATGAAAACACTTGAAGTTCCAAAACCTATGGCTTGGACCCTTCCAAATTGCTGAGAAAATAGGCTTATGCACATATCGATTGAAAAATATTAGAGGAGAGCTTGAGGATATCCATCTTAATGGCCAAGCCCTAAAACATTTATTTTCATAGCTTTTTTTGAATCAATCTCTTGCACTATAGTTTACCTTTCATTGTCTTTCGTTTGTTTTGCATTAGCTAGGTTAGTGTCTTTTTTTCCAACTCATCCTTTCTTTGTTTATTATTTTTTGATTTCTTGCTTTGGTTTCATTTTGAATTTATAGTTATGGTTACAATGGTATTTTATGTTTAAATTATGGTGTAATCTGTAGAATATGCTTCTCTATTTTTCTCAATCTTTCAAACATCACAGACAAATTGGGAAGGCTTACTAGACTAGAGACTTCAATGCATGAATAATTCACATTTATCTATAGAAACTACTCAAGGATAAAACAAGTTGCTTACCTAGTGGCCAGGGAATACCGAGGGAAATGGAATAGATGAAAGTATGAACGACACCCCAGATAGAGTAGAATCGGTTCTCATACTTTTTAGGAAAGACAATAAATAAAATTATGAAGTTGTGTTCCTCCAACAAGAAACAGATATCCTCCTCCCTAATTCATTCTTGGTACCTATGCAACAAAGACATATACAAGATAATAAGAAATAATGTATAATCTGGGAGGGTATGTAGATATCTCCATCGGGGATATGGACACTCGTTGGTAGCAGAACAAGGTCTGTGATATCAGGGTGACTATGTCGTGGATATGGATGCTTTTTGGAAGCGAAGCAACACCATGGTCAGGGTCTTAACTCTAAAAAAGTAATAACACCATGCCTTCCTAGAAACCTTGAGTTCCAACTCAATTCTCGTCAGGTGGGTATAATTCATTGGTTTAATGGAAAGAGGCATGGAATCAAGTGAATTCCCACAAGTGGTCGACGGGGATGTTCCTTGGGTTATATATATACATATTGGGGAATCATCCATAGGTCATTTTATCAAGTTGAACTCCAAATCCCAAAGCATCTATCAATATCAGTAAAAGAGGAATAGAGAGTTTGGCTTCTACCAGTGAATCACCATTTGTTGAGAACTCAACACACCCTTAAATTTCTTTAATTTTTAAGTGTACCACTTTCTTTAATTTTGTCTTTATGCTTTGATTCTCGTAAAACCTTAGTGATTTTTAAATTTTGCTTCTTTTGTTTCGATGGTTTCAAATGTTTTCCTAGCTTAATATGCCTTGTCAGTAGAATGAATAAGGGATAGTTTATTTAGAGAATTAAAGGAAGCTCTCAACACTCAACATTTCCCGAAAAAAAGACCTTTCAAATCACTGTCAAAACTTAAGTTTGTTGATGCTCGATGGTCACCCTTTTAGAATGTCGACACTGGTGCACATCGAGCATCGACCAAGTCAGCAAATAAAGATGCAAATGACACAATTCATCCTTAAGAGAGTCAACTTCGATCAATGTCAAACAACGGTGATGTCAGCAAGCAAACGTGCATCAGTAGACAATACGCAGAGGCATTTTTCGATGCCGATGAATATCGGCCATAAACACCCATCCTTGCAAATAGAAAATTCATCCAAGAATGTGTCAAGTACCAATGCCAATAATAAAATCTCCTTGATATCGTGATCGTCAAATTTGCTCGAGAATTCATCCCAAGCGTCAATTTTCTCGGTAAGTCTCATTTAAAAATAGCATGATATAAAGTCATGACTACGGTGAACACATCACCTTGCCTCGTCATTTGACATGTAAGTACTTATATCTCCACGATGTAATCCATACCAGCATCAACACGTCATCAACCCCAAGCCATTTCATCTCACCACATTTCCATTAGGGTAAGTTTTTAATCTCATTGATCGTGGATAGCGCGTCAACGTCAACAAACCAAGATCAAGAAACTATGTTTTAGCACATAGGTTCGGTTCTCTTTGATCACCAACCGACAAATGGCATCGGTGAACCAAAGACCAAGATCTGTACTTTTGCACGCTACCACTCTTCTTGATGACCGATCATAATATAGCTTGCTGTGATCCGGGCTATCCATGTTCATTATTTCAACCTTCATAGTCCATTGCAAAACTTTGTTCTGCACACCTTTCCATGCTCTCAACCTATCCAAAGATGCCACATCTGCATCCTGATAAAATAACCACGAAAAATAACTTGAGCATTTATTTTGTTCATGTCGATATCGTCGACCTAACGTTGGCATAAGTCAATAAAACCTTTAGCAAAAGATATGCATCGTCCCCGATCTTGGACATCGTTGTGCACCCAATCGCTACCATTTGAAATTCCCCCATGAAATAACTTAACGTCAGTCCCGTGAGACAGAGCGGTTGGTAATGACAAGTACCTTTCTCCAAGTGTTGGGAGGAGGTCTTGAGGTCAAATCCGGCTGGGTCTCTGAGACGAATTGTAATGGCTGCTTGTGATGTAAATGATTTATATCTCTAATATAAATCGAGTTAATTTCTCGTTGGAAAAAAACTTAACGTCCATTTTGCGTCATCATTTTGTGTAGCGCATTAAATCGAAACTATGGCACAGATGACTAAGTAATTAATGGATATTTTCATAATATTTCTTTGTACTCAACGATGACAAACTCGGATGGGACCACTAGGAAATATATATTTGAATGTGATTTGGCAATTGTTTCACCATTGTTTGCATAGAACATTTGAGATTTTTTCTTGTGAAGAGTTCACCACTGACCAAGCTTCCATTCAAAGTTGGGTTGTGGCGTGTGTTGGGCCCTTCGTTTTTGGATTGGAAGCTGTGCAAGAAGGACTACATTCCCAGTTTTGGTTTAGCACGAGTTGCACAATCTGTAGAAGAAGTTGGGCAACAGAGCAACGAGAAGTAATGAAATCGGTTTCGGAAAAAGATAGTGCAACGCCAGCAAGGCAAAAGCAGTTGCAACAGAACAAGAAAGCATGCAATCCCAAAGCCAGAAGACCCTACTTAGCTTATATATATGAGATGAATATGATTGTAAATGGGTTCTTCCCTTGTTTTTATGTCCAGGTTGTTGATTCTTCTTCTTGTTGTCTATTGTTGATAAGTTGGATTTTAGTTTTGTAAATGTAATCTGTATACAGTTTTGGGTAAATAGAACTCTACGACATCGGTTCAGAGCCAGAATTTTATAATAGAGCATTACTTTGTATCTATGAGGTTGTATCTGATAATATCTTAAGATGATATATAAAGAAGGATCCAAAATTTTGAAATATGTTGCGTCATTCTGTGTTTATGCTTGTGCGTTGTATATTTACAGTACTTATTTATGCTTCATAATTTCCAGATGATGTTTCTTTGTATGAAATTCTTTCGCAACTTAAGTAGCTTCAGTCCCTGTGTGTATGAGCTCAGATATGTTATGTATTTAGCTTGTCTTACGCAATATCATGGTGAATCTTGAAGGTTCTGTGAACCCTCCTAAGTATTCTCCTTGCCTTTCCCTATCCTTTTGTCTTGGTTTTTCTTCAGGTGAGACTTCTTCTCTTCGGGGGAGATGAAAATGCCAGCACTCTAGACTACACGGTACCTTTTCTTGGTAACCTGAGAATGACCCTGGTTTAATCAATTCCACGCTAATAAAATGGTTCTTTTGTCGGGACCTGAGTTAAAAGGGAACCTATAGGGAGGATTCTTCCACGGATTCAGAGATCTAATATTCACCAATGGTGGGAGAGAAATTGTGATGCCTTCATATGGAAAGAAGCAAAGCTGAGAAAAAAATATGTGAAAGATACTCGGGAGGTAGTCTTTTACTTAAAAATATCAAGCGACCAGTACGAGATATTTTGGGTTAAGTTCTCGGAATAACTTTTCCACTAGATAGATAGGCTCCAAGAAGCTCCAGAGTTCCAAGAATGAGTCAAGAGGACTTGTACTTGGGATACAGAAAATATTGCAGCACTTCATCGGTTGGATTGTCCAGTCATGCGAGCGATTGATTTATGGGTCAATACCACATTAGAAGGATACATTATTGAGTTTGCAGTTGAGAATTACCAATATTTTTCACGAGTAGAAGTGGATTTCAAGAAAGACGTAAGGGGAAGACTGTTGAGAGAATTCCCCAAGTGGATTAACGTTTTCTTGATGGAAGAGGGGATGCTGACTATATCCCTGACTGAGATGGAAGCGTAAAAACCCTCACTTAGGGTAGGGCGAGTTTGGGTTGGAGTCATGGCATGAGACAGGGGAGAGGGTTCTTTGACAAATAGGGGAAACAACATGAAATAGAATCAAGAAACGAGTGAGCCTCGAAAAGAGTCTCCATAATTGAGAAGTGGTGGCGTGGTAAGATAACGAAAGCAACAAAATAGTCCAAGAAGTTATCGAAAGAAGTCGGACCAGGAGAAGTAGAGGAGAGACATATGGAAGAGTTGTGAAAGATAAGAAGACAAGAAAGACTGGCTAGTCAAAGATTAAGTGAGAGAGAAGCGCAGAGAGAAAGAATTCCCTAGGAGGGTGGACAAGAAGGAGAAGGTGTAGAACCAAGGGAGAAGGAATCTGGCATGGATCTTGAAGAGGAAAGAAAATATTCAACCCCGATGCCAGGAAAGATCAGGAATTCGGTTGAAGAAACTACTCTAGAGGAAGAGAACGAGAACCCCCAGATCAAATAAACCCTCCCCGAAGCCAGTGGCACCATCCTCGAATCACCCATACCCCCAAGTGTATTCTATACAAGTGGTAAATTCAATACTACCTTCTTATGCTAATTTTGTTCCTATACAATTAGTTAGTCAGTCACACCCGGGAAGTGCGAGTACAAGGAGGATATTGGGATCCCCTGGTAGGTCACAACCAGGACCATTATGTTTCATTTTGATATGAGAAGCAAGATCAGCAATGGTTGGTCACACAGGAGGTTCAATTGCTCGATACCCAAAATTTTGGGGTAAGGGAGACGACGATGTTGAGCAACATTGGTTCTTGTGTGAAGTAATCTAGAGGTCCAGAGGGACTCCAAATGCGAATAATTTGGTTGAGTTCCAGAATACCTTGAGAGTTCGTGCTCTCAAATGGTACATGAAGGTTATTGATCCAGGAGTGCCAGTAATGCAAGGTCTAGCATTCACACTTGACCAGGTAAGGACAAGGTTTATAGAAGAGTTTAAGCTACCTCAGTCAAAAAAACAAGCTATGTCTGAGTTGCGCAAGATTCAGCGAAGGGAAGGTGAATCAGCCTGGGAATACAACCAGAAGTTTAAAGATTCTATAAGGAGGTTAGTGCATCAAATTCATGAGGAACATCAAAGAGAATGGTATATTCAGAGATTTCTACCTCTGACACGGATTATGTTAACGCAGCAGCGGATAGCCACTTTGACAGATGCCTTGGAACAATCAATGAATATTGAATCCATGGAAGGATATTCGAGGATCCTGAGAGTGACCAAAACCCTAGCAGATGCAAATTTGGAAAAACTACAAGGGAAAATATCAACGCTTACAGAAAATATTTAAGAATTAACGATACCTAGACTGGGACAACCGCAGGTCTGGTGTACTGGATGTTACATAGAAGGACATCTGGTGAACGAATGTCCACGAATGAGGGGAATGGGACCTTCTCAAAATATGATAGGACCCTCACCAGGACCCATGAGAGGAGTTGCGCAAGTATCTACGAATTTACCATTCCATAACCCCACCCCATTCCATGCTTTTCCAGGTATCCAAGAAGCACCAGCAATTGAGTATTGCAAGATTTATCGAATCCATGGGCATGGGCCAAGACAATGCCCCATTATTCAGAAGTATTCAACAATACCAAATATTGTACACTGTGATTTTTTCGCATATACCACACATACTACTAATCAGTGTCGAGTGTTGGATGCACTTGTGGACAGGTTTGATCGAACAACATTCAGGGTGAATGAAACCCCTCAGGGACTAGGAAGAGGTCGAGGAGGTGGAGTCAAAGGAGACTTAAAAGGAGGAAGAACCGGGGGAGGAGGACCAAACAGATTTTACAACTGTGATGAGCAAGGCCATATGGCTAGAGACTTTCCTCATCTGAGGCAGCCATGGTGCTCTCATAACTATTTCTAAAATGGGAAGATCGATCATGCCACTAACCTCATCAGTTCATAAATCAAGATATTTATTAGAGGACAATTTTCCAACCTTAATATCGTCACTTGAGGAGGGGAAAATACTGGAGTTGATGCTCATCATTTACCTCAGATCCATAAAGTTGCACCTAAAGAAGATAGGTATGATCCTCTGAAACATAATTTTTTCTTTAAATATGGCATAGAAGTATTTTAGAATATCCCTAGCCCTAAGATGCAAGAGAAACACCCATGACCTATTGTTTACCCTAATATCCCTGCTTCACCCCTGCACCGAGAAACCTTCTAGTCACATTGAGACAACCTGAGCAACCACAAAATGTAGTCAACCTTTGGTTTAAGTTATTTTCTGATATTCTTAGGAATGACCAATTAACAGAAAAGTTGCACAATGTGCTATACCTATTTTTGGGGAATGAAGAACCCATAGAGGAAAGCATAAGGAATAATATTCCTGAGAAGATTTCTCAGAGAGTGTAGAGAAAGAAAGTACAAATTGGAAAAGAGTTTATACTAGTATCCCAGCTAGACGAGTTTGAGATTAAGGATGTTATGTTATATCTAGGATATGATGTTAACATACTGCCTAAAAATACTTGGGAAGCCTTAGGAAAACCCCAGTTGACATATTCCCCAATCCAGCTAATAATTGCCAACCAATATTGTATTTTCCCAATAGGAAGACTGGAGAATGTGGAAATAGATGTTGAAGGAGTGAAGACTGTAGCTGATTTTGAGGTGATCGAAATCATGAGGGATAAGGACACTTATCCTACACTACTTGGTATTGATTAGGTATATGACAAATATGTAGTGATCATCCTAAACAAATACACTATGACATTTGAGGCAAATGGAATCAAGGTAGTTCAACCCTTGGATCTGTATGTAGGCCCTAGATATACGAAGCCAAGAGATAACAATATGGAGGGAGAATTTTTTGATCAGTTGTACACTATAACAGCAGGAACAAGAGAAGATTACATAAATCCTACTACTGATGAATCAGTAAGTTGGAGGAGTATGCAATCAGCGGACGAAGATTCAAAACTAGCATTTGACAGTTGGTAGCAAGGATCATACAAAATATTCTCAAGAAGATGCGCAACTATCAAGGAAACTAGATGGGTTGGAACTAAGGTCAGATAACACCCAGTATATAATGGTACATCAGGACTTGATAGATTTCTGATCAGCATAGAATAAACGGTAGTAGAGGATCAAAGGATCTCAGTACTATATGTATCCCTCCAGGACACCCCTACCAGATGGTGGGACAATCACAAAGAATTACTCAAAAATTGGGACATTTTGAAGCAAGCTATCAATTATAGATTTCAATATAAGGAGAAATGGGAATCGGATATGTAGACGGATTTCCAAGTCACGCAATTGTTCAATGGAGAGTTTGATCCTAAAGCACATATTGAACAATGTGTGACACAATGGAAAGTTACGGAAATACCATCTTGCTTTTGGGTTCAGGTATTTCCCCACTCACTAGGTCTAATCCTGAAATCTTGGTTCATGCATGAAGACACTAGAAGACATACCAACGACTGAAAAACATTGGCAACTCACTTTTACAAGGACTTCTCGTTTGCAGGTAAGCACCCTGAGCTTGAAGTAGTTCTGCAAAGAATTAAATAATTCCTTTTTACAGACAATAGTAAACAAAAATTAGACCCAGTGATATGTGAAAAGCATAGCCGAGAACTTCAGACTAATCTTCACCTAAACTTGGACAAGAGACCTATAGAATGTTATAAGATTGAGAAGGATTTGGAAAGCCCAGATGATTTAGAAGAATTGAGAAACTTAACCATTAAATAAATAGAAGGGAACAAAGAAATCCAGAACGTCATACCAAGTCAGATGGATGGATATTATAATCACCCATTGAAGTTGTGAAAAATCAATATAGGGACCATAGAGCAACCAAAGATGGCTATGGTGGGAGATTACAGGGATGAACAAACTAGTCAGGAAATACAAAGTTTGTTGCGGGAATATGAGGATTTGTTCCCAAAGACATTTTCAGAGTTAAAAGGGATCAAAAGAGTTATGGGAGAGATAAAAATTGAATTAAAACCAAGATCGAAGCCTGTGAGGAATATACCATACCTCCTTAACCCCATGGTGAAAGAGAAGGTTAAAAGGGAAATAGACAAGATGTTGGGAGCTGGACTTATCTTTGCAATGGAAAAAGAAGAATGGGTCAGCCCAATAGTCATCTCTGGTCTTTGGCAATGGAAAAGAAGAATGGGTCAGCCCAATAGTCATCCAGAGAAATAAAGGTATAGAGGATATTAGGGTCTATGTATACTACAAAAACCTTAATTCTACCTATGTGCATGACCCTTTCCAACACCTTTTACTAACGAAGTGCTAGAACAAGTTACGGGAAAAGAGTCTCCTACTCATTTACAGATGGATTTTTGGTGTATCACCAAGTGAGAATTGTCGAAGAAGGCAAAAGGAAGACCACATTCATAACACAACGAGGGTCATTTGCATACAATGTAATACCATTCGGCCTAAAGAATGCACCCCCGCAGCTTTCCGTGATTGTAATAGTATATTTCTGAGAATTTATTCACAAGTTTATAGAATTTTATATGGATGATTGGATGGTATACATTCTACTCAAAGAACATGTATCTCTACTATGTCTGATGTTTGATAGATATAGGGAATTGCAGATATCATTGAACCTTAGAAAGTGTATCTTTTGTATGCCACGTGGAATTTTTTTAGACCACATAGTATGCCGAGAGGGATTACTGGTAGACCCAGCCAAAGTTGAAGTCATTGTGAACATGTCGCCACCTACGAGTGCTAAGCATATGCGCTCCAGGCTGGGACACACAGGGTACTACCGTAGGTTCATCAGAATATATGAAAATATCACGACACCTATGGAAAATCTACTAAAGAAGGCCGAAGTGTTCCAATGGACCCCAAAATGTGATAAAGCGTTCAAGACCCTAAAGGAGAAGCTCAACACAACACCTATTCTAATATTTCATAATTGGGAAAACGAATTGCACGTCCACATAGATGCTTCAGGTATTTCCTTAGGATCTATCTTAGCACAACCAGGGGATGGATCCATGGATTTTCCTATCTATTTTGCGAGCAGGAAGTTGTTGCAAGCTGAGAGCAACTATACAACAACAGAAAGGGAGGGTTTAGCTATGATTTATGCTTTGCAGAAATTTAGACATTATTTGTTAGGTTCTCATTTTAATTTCTTCACTAATAATTTTGCATTAAACTATCTAGTTAACAAACCTATGTTGGAAGGGAGAATTTGTAGATGGTTGTTATTTTTTCAGGAATTTTCTTTTGAAGTGATCATTACGCCTGGAATATGTAGCATAGGGCTTGATCACCTATCTAGATTAGATTCAGGGGAAAGTGGTGGAGCAGTTGATGATTAGCTCCCAGTTGCATACATGTTCTGGGTTGAGGCCATACCAGAGTACCTGGAAGACATAGTAGTCTTCTTAAGTACAGAATCATGCCTCGAAACATATTCAGCAACCCAGAAATTCCATATGGTGGTTAGAGCAACATACTATCAATTGATTGCAGGGAAATTGTATAAATTAGGACTAGATAGCATCCTCAGAAGATGTGTCTTAGATCACGAAATATAGGATATACTGTGGGAGTGCCACAGTGGAGTTCTGGGAGGTCATGTGGGAGGAAAGGCCACTGCGCAGAAAGTCCTCCAAGCTGGACTATGGTGGGCCACACTCTTCAAGGATGCAAAGGCATATGCTAGATCATGTGATATGTGTCAAAGAGTGGGTAAGCCATCATGACGAGATGAATTTCCACTTCAACCAGTTCGATCCTTACAAGAATTTGAGAAATGGGTTGTTGAATTCATTCGGTCAATCAACCCCACAGCTAAGCATTCAAAGGATAGGTACATTATTACCGCAACTGACTACCTTTCACGTTGGGTTGAGGCAACATTTTTTCAGGATTTTTCGACCGATATTGCTGCTATTTTCATTTTTGAAAGTATTATCACTTGATTCGGATGTCCTGGGAGTCTGACCAGTGATCAGGGAGCCCATTTTATCAGTGGTACCATAAAAAATCTTACAGCAGAGTTCTTGATCCAACATCATAAAAGTAGTCCCTACCACCAGCAATCCAATGGAACGGTAGAAGCGTTTAACAAGATTTTGTAGAGAGGGTTAACAAAGGTATGTTGCACAAACAGGGAAGATTGGGACGACAGAGTTCCAGTAGTATTATGGGCTTACAGGAAAACCACAAAGAAACTCCACAAGTACACACCATTTCAACTAGTTTAAGGGAAAGAGGTTGTGGTGCCTGCAGAATTTATTACTCCAATTTTGTACATTGCACAGATCACACACATGTTGGAGAAAGAGTCAGTTGCGCAAAGACTCAAGGAGTTACAAGAACTTGAAGAGACCAAGTTTTTAGCAGACTTCCAACAGTCAATTGAGAAAGCAAGGAAAAAATATTGGCATGACAGACACATTAATACTAAACTATTTGCGTAAGGAGACAAGGTCCTAATTTATGACAGTAGATACCAGAAGCATCCAGGCAAGTTGTGCATGCATTGGTTGGGACAATTCATAGTTGTGGAGATCTGACCTTCTGCAGCAGTCAAACTTGCACAACTAGATGGTATGTTGTAGCCAGGATGGGTGAATGGCGCTCACTTGAAACCCTATATATCTCAAAACTAAGCTAAAGGATTGTTGCTCTAGTCCAAAGGAGCATGTATAGTAGCTAGATTTGAGTTTTCCTGCAATTTCTGTAAATTTAGTTAATAAAGTCGACATGTGCAGTGTTGCGTCGCGACATGTAGTTCATTTATTTTTCTTTCTAAGTGTTTTTTGATGCAGAACTGCTTACTCAGCAACGTAGGATCAGAAGTGTCAAGAACCTATTAATGAATCTAAATGGAACTCTTTGGTCGCATCTAATCCCAAGGAATGTATCACAGATGCAACCCAACAGTTCATCGTCGAGGCCTCACTCCTTGCCAAGAAATGGCAGGATAAAGTTGGGAGCTTTCAGGAAGTCAAGAAGTGGGCCTTATATTTGGTCCCATAGTTGGGGCCCTTCATTTGAAGAGGTATAGAAAGAGAAAGTGCAATCATAAGAGGACAGTAAAGAGGAAAATAAGGACAAGGAAAAGCAACAGTTGCCCCTAGAAGCTGCAAAAGAACCGAGTACTTGACTCGAGGGTGAGTCAAGGCTTGTGGTCGGAGCCTTTTGGTCCCTTTTTTTTTGGATTGGAAGTTGCGCAAGAAAGACTACAGTCCCAGTTTTGGTTTAGAATGAGTTGTGCAAGCTACATAAGAAGTTGGACAGCAAAGCAAGGAAAAGTAACATAAATTAGTTGCGGAGAAGGACGGCGCAACGCCAGCAAGGTAAAAGTAGTTGCAACAGAACAAGAAATCATGCAAGCCCAAATACAAAAGACCCTACTTAGATTATATATACTATATGAATACGATTGTAAATGGGTTCTTTCCTTGTTGTTCTATCCAGGTTGTTTATTCTTCCTGTTGTTGTCTATTGTTGATAAGTTGGATTTTAGTTCTGTAAATGTAATATGTATACAGTTTTGGGTAAAAAGAGCTTTGTGACATGGGTCCAGAGCCAGAAGTATGTAACAGAGCATTACTTTGTATCTCTGAGGTTGTATCTAATAAGATCTGAAGATGATATATAAAGAAGGATCCAAATTTTCAAAATATGTTGCGTCATTCTGTGTTTATGCTTGTGTGTTGTATCTTTATAGTACTTCTATATGCTTCATAAGTTCCATATGAATTTTTTGTGTATGAATTCTTTTCGCAACTTAAGTAGCTTAATTTCCTATGTGTATGAGCTTAGATCTATTATGTAGTTATCTTGTCTTGCACAAGATCATGGTGAATCTTGAAGGTTATGTGAACCCTCCTAAGTATTCTCCTTGCCCTTCCCTATCCTTTTGTCTTGGTTGTGCTTTAGGTGAGACTTATTCTCTTCGGAGGAGATGAAATTCCAGAGCTCTAGACTACATGGTACCTTTTGTTGGTAACCTAAGAAGGACCTTAGTCTGATCAATTCCGTGCCAACATCATTTTTTGTGAAAGACCCGAAATTCATAAGTGTTGACACCAAAAAATCCTTCACACTCAGATTTTGATAGTCCTACAGAAGAAGAAGAAGAATCACTGGAAGTTTTGATAGTTTAAACTAGGATCATGGGACCCTTCATACCAAACTAACCTGTTATAACACAATATCCTAACATACCTGAGAAAAACACCTCCTTGACTCAAACAACCTCACCACTTAATCCTGCCCCAAATTTCCAGACTCACAAAACAACAAAACTAGAATATAATGTGGTAGAAGACCTAAAGAAGTTGAAAGCCAATATTGTTTCCATGCACTTATGTAGAATTCCTCAACAAAAGGATATATTTTTACAGGCTTTAAAGGAGGATAATAATCTTATGGTAAATCCAAATCCAAGCTCAAGAAAAGGAAACTCTGGAGAAATCAGAAAGCCTAACTTAAACACAATCTCTGCTGATAAGAAACCTCAGTCATCTATCCCACCATTTTTATTAACATTTGAAATTTATAACAAAAATTTGCACAGTCGCCTAGTTGATTTTGGTGCTTCCTAAAACGCCATTCCTATGTCAATATGCAAGAAGATGAATGCTAATCCTACCAAAAGTTACACTTATATTATTCAACTAGACAGAACTGAAGTAAAGGTGATTGGGGAATTGAAAGATGTTATGATCCAAATTGCCTCTAACCCAAAATTCCACCAGGTCATAGACATCATAATTGTAGACATTCTTGAAGCCGATGGGATGTTGTAAAGAAGGGATTGGTCCAACAAATTACATGGATATTTAAATACGGATTGGTCTCACTTCTGGTTACCATTGAAGGGAAACCCTAACGTGATCAGGATTAACTGGGAAAAATATTTGAAACATATTGTCACTGAACTGGAAGCTCCTAACGAACCTTCTTCTATATAATTCTCAGTCTTAGGAAATTATTCATTTGATTTTGAATTTGGTAATTCCTCACCGTTCCTATCCGAGGTAATATTCTCACAGAAGTCATAGTTTCCACTTCAGGACAACTCCGAAGTAATTGAGAAATGTAGTAAACTTGAACAGAATCTTCATGCTCATATCATGAAAGATGAGAACAAAATTCCAAAGGTAGACTTGGACAAAATGGTACCAAACTTCACTTTTGATATTTGGACTTTTTTCTTCGACAGATCTAAATCCCAAGAAGGGGCCTGGTGCAAGCTGCATTTTCATTTATCCAACAATAAAAAAGTAGTTTCTTATCCTCTATATTAGAGTTTGAATGAAAAATCAACACCGTGGAATATGAGGCATTGGTTCAAGGACTTAATAAATCCATTGACCTAAATATCAAAGAACTATTTGTCTTCGGTGATTCAGAAATAATAGTCAGGCAGATAAAGAATACCATCCACTACAATTCTCCACACTTAAGTAATTATCAACAAGAATCACATAGGTTGATATATCACTTTCTAGCATTCAACATTACAACAATCCCTTGAGAAAATAATATACTCATTGATTCTCTTCCAACTAGAACTTCAAGATAATCCCCCTAGAAGATTAGGAAGATTCTAAGTTCACCAATAAATTGTTATACAAACCTTCCATCCCTGACAACATCACTAATTGGAGGGTTTTTAAGGGGATGAACAAATTATATCTTTCTTGACCAATGAATAAAACTTTAGGGATTTGGATATTGATAATGACATTTTTCAGAAGATACTCACTGAGCATGAAGATGGAGAGAATAGTGAAGAAAGGGGCAACAAAGAAACTAAACCCAAACTTCACACTATGCCTAAAGGAGTGGTCAACCACAAAAACCTCTTCGATTTACGAGAAAAATTTAAAAATCCCGAGAATGTCAAAACGAGAAGTTCTTGTCCTACCTATGAAGTTATAAATCTAGGAACCGTCGACAACCCCAAGATCATTAACCTCGGGAAATCACTATCCCCTAAGGAAAAGATGGCTTACCTAAAGTTTCTTAAAGAGTATCGGGATGGTTTTTCCTGGTCCTATCAAGATTTGAAAACATATGATACTAGGATCATCTACCACACCATCACACTAAGACCAAAAGTCAAGTCGTTCCAATAGAAACTAAGAAATTTTCATCCGTCTATGGCACCCCTAATGCAAAAAGCGCTGAAAACGCTATTGGATGTCAAGATAATATTTCAAGTGAGACATTATACATGGGTAGACAACTTAGTTCTTGTTAAAAAGAAGTCAGGAGAAATATGTTTGTGTGTAGACTTCAGAAACTTGAATAGGGCATCAACAAAAGATAACTATCTCGTTCCACCCATGGAACAACTCCTGCAGACTATATCTCAATACGATATCTTTTCACTTCTAGATGGATTCTCAAGATATAACCAAGTGTTGGTATTAGAAGAAGATAGACTAAAGACAACTTTTTGGTCTAAGTGGGGTACATTCACCTATAAACGCATTCCATTCGGATAGATTAATGAAGGAGAAACCTTTGAGAGATCCATGGATGTGGCCTTTATAGAGTTGATAAACAAATGTGTGGTGGTCTACTTAGCTGATGTCATGGTTTACTCCAAGAACAGAGCAGACCACATTGCTCACCTTACCCAAATTTTCAAAAGGTGCAGGAAGTAGGGAATATCTCTGAACCCAAAAAATACCATATTTGGGTTGAAGGAAGGAAAATTGTTAAGCCACGTTATATTTAATGATGGAATCAATATTGAACCCGAACGAGTGAAGGCCATCTCACAGCTTCCACTACCTCACAAAAAGAAGGCCATGCAATATTTCTTTGGAAGGATCAATTTCGTGAGGAAATTCACACCTAACTTCGTAGAAATAATCAAACCACTAAAAAAGATGGTACGCAATTATGTAGAGTTTAAATGGAGTGAGGAAGGGAGAAATGTCTTTAATGAAATAAAGTTTCCATTTCCCAAGCCCCTGTTCAGTCCTCACTCAAAAGGATAACAATAACAACGAGGCCCCTATCTCATTTATGAGCACAAACCTCCAAATACCTGAACTTAACTACCCTGACATTGACAAACAGGCTTATGTTGTCTATAAAGTAGTAAAACACTTCAAATCATATATCTCGAAGAACCATACCAAGGTTAATAATAGTGCCTCATCCAGCGATGAGGTCACTTTTCACGCAACAAGAAATGGGAGAAAGGAGAGGTAATTGGATGGTTGTCATCCAATAATTTTATTATACATTAAATCCGCAAAGATAATTAGGAGCCAAGGGTTGTATAAACTAGTTGTAGAATCCCAAGACCTTCTAGAATCAGAGAATTCAGGTTAGGATAATGAGTTGTCCATGTGGTGTAGAAAAGTAATATATGTCCCACCCAAGAAAGATTGTTGGTATACTGACTTATATTATTTCTTGCATCATGAAACCTGCCTTGAACACTTAAATCCCAGGGAAAGGAGAGCGCTCGAGCTAAAATTTGCTCAGTATTGTCTCATGAATCATGTACTTTTCCATAGGAATTATGACAGTGTGTTGCTAATATGTCTTGAAAAAAAAGATGCTCAGAGAGTGTTGGAGGAACTTCATGACAATCCTGTAGGGGGACACTTCGCACGAGAAACCATCTCTCACAAAATATTAAGGGCAGGATATCATTGGCCCACTTTGTTCAGGGACTCTCACGCATATGTTAGAAAATGAAAAGTTTGTCAAATAAGTGCTAGAAAAGAGAAGAAGGTTGTCATTCCATTGCAATGAGTGACACTTTCTAGTCCTTTTGAGCAATGGGGAATAGATATTATGGGGGAGATAAATCCAAACTCATCAAAACAACACAAATAAATACTCATGGAATCTAATTACTTTACAAGGTGGTCGGAAGTTATTTCCCTGACCCATGTCAATGAAAAAGTAGTGATATAGTTTATGGAAAATCACATCATGATGAGGTTTAGGGTGCTTTCGGTTTTGGTATTTGATAATGTTTGTTATTTCTCTTCTACGCTATTAACTAAATTTTCATTAGATAAAGGGATTATTCTGAAATACTCTACCAACTATTATCCACGGGGGAGTGATATTGTCGAGTCTACTAGTAAAAATCTGGTAAGGACCCTTAAGAAGACAATAGTAGAAAATCACCGGAATTGGCATAATTCACTTCACAGAGCTCTATGGGATGACAGGGTAACTCCTAAGGAAGCCCTAGGGAATTCTCCTTATCTCCTGGTGTACGGACAAGAAGGTGTTCTTCCAACTAACCTATATCTCACATGCTTGCAACTCTCTCAATCCTCAAGAGGACATCCCTTATCCAGCATGCAAAATACAATAGATACCCTACTGATGGTTGAAGAAGAATGAGAATAGGCTAAGAGGAAGTCTGCATACCATCAACAAATACTTAAAAAATGGTTTGATAAACACAAGGCTCGGGATAAGAATTTTGAACTAGGAGATTTAGTTCTCAAGTGGGACAAAATCAACGAACCTAAAGTAAAACACTCGAAGTTCCAAAACCTATGGCTTGGACCCTTCCAAATTGTTGAGAAAATAGGGTTACACACATATTGATTGCAAAATCTTAGAAGTGAGCTTGAGATTCTCCCTATTAATGTCCAAGCCCTAAAAAAATTATTTTCATAGTTGCTTTTGAATCAGTCTCTTGTACTATAGTTTACCTTTATTTCCTTTCGTTTGTTTTCGATTGGCTAGGTTAGTGTCCTTTTTCCAGCTCATCCTTTCTTTGCTTATGATTTTTGTATTTCTTGCTTTGGTTTCATTTTTTATTTATAGGTGTGGTTACGAGGGTATTTTATGTTTAACTTATGGCGCAATCTGTAGAATCTGGTTCTCTACTTTTCTCAATATTTCAAACATCACAGACAAATTGGGAAGGCGTACGAGACCAGAGACTTCAATGCATGAATAATTCACATTTATGTATACAAATTACTCAAGGATAAAGCAAGTTTCTTACCTCGTGACCAGGGAATACTGAGGAAAATGGAATACATGAAAGTATGACTAGCACCCCAGACAGAGTAGAATCGATTCTCATACTGTTTAGGAAAGACAAGAGATAAAATTATGAATTTTTGTTCCTCCACCAAGAAACAGATATCCTTCTCCCTAATTCATTCTTGGCACCTATGCAACAAATAAAAATACAAGATAATAAGCCATAATGTATAATCTGAGAGGGTATGCAGATATTTACACCGGGGCACTGGCAGCAGAGAAAGTTTTGTGATATTGGGGTGACTTCGTCAGGGCTATGGATGCTTACTGGAAGTGGAGAAACACCATGGTGAGGTTCTTAACTTTGAAAAAGTAATGGCACCATGCCTTCCTAGAAACCTTGAATTCCAACTCAATTATCATCAAGTGGGTATAAGTCATTGGTTTAATGGAAAGAGGCATGGAATCGGGTGAATCCCCATGAGTGGTCGATGGGAATTTTCCCCAGGTTATATATATACATATTGGGGAATCATCCATGGGTCATTGTCTCAAGTTGATGACCAAATCCCAAAGCATATATCAATATTAGTAAAAGAGGAACAGAGAACCAGGCTTCTACCAGTGAATCACCATTTTTTTGAGCACTCAACACACCCTTGAAAAAAAAAAAAAAAAATTTAAAGGTACCACTTTCTTTAATTTTGTCTTTATGCTTTGATTCTCGCAGAAATTTAATGATTTTTAAATTTTGTTTCGGTGGTTTTAAACATTTCCCTAGATTAATATGACTTGCAGATAGAATGAAGATGGGATAGTTTATTTATAAGATGAAAGGAAGCTCTCAACACTTAACGTTCGGTCACACTTTGAGAATGTCGACAATGATGCACGTCATGCATTGACCAAGTCAGCAAATAAAGGTGCAAATGACACAATTCATCCTTAAGATCATCGTTTCCTATCAACGTCGGGCATCGGTGATTTCACCAAGCAAACGTGCACTGGTAGACAACAGGTAGAGGCGTTTGTCGATGTCGATGAATATGGGTGATTTGGCAACAGTTTCACCATTGTCTGCATAGAACATTTGAGATTTTATTTTGTTGTGAAGAGTTTGCAAGTGACCAAGATTCCATTCAAAGTTGGGTTGTGTCATGTTTTCTGTAAGCCGAGAAATTCGTGAGTGCTGACACCATAAAACCCGTCACGCTTAGCTTTTGACAGCCCTACAGAAGAAGAAGAATCGCCAAAAATTTTCGCGATTCAAACTAGGAGCAAGGGACCCTTCGTACCAAATCAACATGTTATAACACAAGCTCCTAAGAGACACAAGAAAAACACCTACTCGGCTCAAACAAACTCACCACTTAATCCTGCCCCAAATTTCCCGACTCACAAAACAAAAAAACTAGAATATGACGTGGTAGAAGACCTAAAGAAGTTGAAAGCCAATCTTTTTGTCATGGACTTATGCAGAATTCATCAACAAAAGGGTCCATTGTTACAGGATTTGAAGGAGGATGGCAAGATTATGGTAAATCCAAATCCAAATTTAAGCTCAGGGAATGGAAACTCTGAAGAAATCAGAAAGCCTGACTTAAAAACGGCATCTACTGATAAGAAACATCGATCATCTGTCCCAACGTTTTTGTTAACATTTGAAATTTATAACATAAAATTGCAAAGCCTCTTAGTTGATTCTGGTGCTTCCTCAAACTTCATGCCTATGTCAGTATGCAAGAAGATGAATGTTACTCCTACCAAAAGTGACATGCATATTATTCAACTAGACAGAACTGAAGTTAAGGTGATTGGGGAACTGAAAGATGTTATGATCCAAATTGCCTCTAACCCAAAATTCCACTAGGTCATAGACATCATAATTGTAGACATTCCAGAAGCCTACGGGATGTTGTTAAGCAGGGATAGGTCTGAAAAATTACATGGATATTTCAATACAGATTGGTCCCACTTGTGGTTACCACTGAAGGGAAACCCTAACATGATCAAGATCAATCGGGAAACATATTTCAAGCATATCGTCACTGAACCGGAAGCTCCTAACAAACCTTCTTCTATAGAATTCTCGGTCTTAGGAAATTATTCGTGTGATTATGAATTTGGTAATTTCTCAATGTTCTTGTCGGAGGTAATATTCTCACATAAGTCAAAGTTTCCACTTGAGGACAACTCCGAAGTAATCGAGCAATATATTAAACTTGAATAGAATCTTCATGCTAAGACCATGAAAGATGAGAACGAAATTCCAAAGGTAGACTTGGATAAAAAGGTACCAAACTTAACTTTTGAGATATGGACTTTGTACTTCGACGGATCTAAATCCCAAGAAGGGGCCCTGTGTAGGCTTCATTTTCATTGATCCATTAAGAAAGTGTAGTTACTTATCATGTAGATTAGAGTTTGAATGCAAAAACAACACCGCGAAATACGAGGCATTGGTTCAAGGAAATAAGAAATCCATTGACCTAAATATCGAGGAACTAGTTGTCTTCGGTGATTCAAAAATAATAGTCAGGCATATAAAGAATACCATCCACTACAATTCTCCACACTTAAGGAATTATCAACAAGAAGCACATAGGTTGATAGACCACTTCCTAGAATTCAACATTACAGAAATCCCTCGAGCAAAGAACATACTCGTTGATTCTCTTCCAACTGCAACTTCAATGTTATCCCCCTAGAAGATTACAAACCTTCTAGGTTTGCCATAGAATTGTTATACAAACCTTTTATCCCTGGAAACATCACTAATTGGAGAGTATTTGAAGGGGACAAACAAATTGTATCTTTCTTGTCCAATGAAGAAAAGTTTAGGGATTTGGCTATTGATAATGAAGTTTTTCGGAAGATACTCACTAAGCATGAAGATGGAGAGAATAATAAAGAAAGGGGAAACAAATAAACTGAACCCAAACTTCACAGTATGCCTAAACAAGTGGTCAACCTCGAAAACCTCTTCTATTTACAAGAAAAATTTAAACATCCCAAGAATCTCAAAACGAGCAGTTCTTGTCCTACCTATGAAGGTATGAATCTAGGATTTGTCGACAAACCCAAGAATAATAACCTCGGGAAATCATTATACCCTTAGGAAAAGAAGGCTTACCTAAAGTTGCTTAAAGAGTATCGGGATGTTTTTGTTTGGTCCTATCAAGATTTGAAAACATATGATACTAGGATCATCTAGCACACCATCCCACTAAGACCTGAAGTCAAGTCGTTCCACTAGAAACTAAGAAAGTTTCATTCGTCCCTCAAACCCCTAATGCAGAAAGAGCTAAAAAATCTATTGGATGTCAAGATAATATTTCAAGTGAGACATTATGCATGGGTAGCCAACTTATTTCCCGTTAAAAACAAATCAGAAGAAGTTTTATGTGTGTAGATTTCATAAACTTGAACAGGGCTTCAACAAAACATAACTATCTCGTTCCCCCCATGGAATAACTCCTACCAACTATATCTAGATCCGATATTTTATCTCTTCTAGATAGATTCTCAATAGATAACCAAGTTTTGGTATCAGAAGAAGATAGACTAAATACAACTTTTCGTACTAAGTGGGGTACATTCTCCTATAAACGCATGTTGTTTGGATTGATTAATACAGGAGAAACCTTCCAAAGAGCCATGGATGTGGCCTTTATAGGGTTGATAAAAAAAATTGCGGTGTTCTACTTAGATGATGTCACAGTTTCATGCAAGAACAAAGCAGACCGCATTGCTCACCTTAACCAAATTTTCGAAAGGTGCAGGAAGTAGGGAATATCTTTGTACCCAAAAAAGACCATATTTTGGGTGGATTAAGGAAAATTGTTAGGCCACGTTATTTTTAAATATGGAATCAATATTGGCCCCAAATGAGTAAAAGCCATCTCACAGCTTCCACTACCTCACAACAAGAAGTCTATGCAATCTTTCTTTGGAAGGATCAATTTCGTGAAGAAATTCAACCTAACTTCGTAGAAATAATCAAACCACTACAAAATATGGTTCGCAAAGATGTAGAGTTTAAATGGAGTGAGGAAGGGAGAAAGGCCTTTAACGAAATCAAAGTTTCCATTTCCCAAGCACATGTTCTACGGAGTTCTGATTTCAACAAAGATTTATTTATATACACTTTTACCTTTGAATAGTCCTTCATTACATTACTCACTCAAAAGGATGAAAATAACAACGACGCCCCTATCTCATTTATGAGCACAAACCTCCAAAGTCTTGAACTTAAATACCATGCCATTGAAAACCAGGCTTATGTTGTCCATAAAGAAGTAAAGTACTTCAAATCCTATATCCTAAAGAACCATACCAAGGTTATACTGCCTCATCCAACAGTGAGGTCACTTTTCACGCAACACGAAATGGGAGAAAGGAGAGGAAATTGGATGGTTGTCATCCTAGAATTTGATCTAGACATCAAATCAACAAAGATACTTAGGGGCCAATGGTTGTGTAAACTAGTTGCAGAATCCCAAGACCTTATAGAATCGAAGAATTTAGGTTAGGATAATGAGTTATCCCGGTGGTGTAGCGAAGTAATCTATATCCCACCTGAGCAGGACTACTAGTATACTGACTTATATTATTACTTTCATCATGGCACCTACCCTGAACACTTAAATCCCAGGGAAAGGAGAGCGCTCAGAATAAAATTTGCTTAGTCTTGTCTCATAAATTATGTACTTTTCCATAGGAATTATGACGGTGTGTTGCTATGATGTCTCAAAAAAAACAGACGTTGAGAGAGTGTTAGAGGAACTTCATGACGGTCTTGTAGTGGGACACTTCTCAAGAGAAACCATCGCTCACAAAATATTAAGGGTGGGATATTATTTTCCAACTTTGTTCAGGGACTCTCACACATATGTTAGAAAATGAAAAGTTTGTCAAATAACTGTTGAAAAAGAGAAGAGGTTGTCATTCCATTGTAACTACTGACAATTTATAGGCCTTTTGAGCAATGGGGAATAGATATTATAGGGGAGATAAATCCAAACTCATCAAAACAGCACAAATACATACTCATGGAAACTAATTACTTTACAAGGTGGTCGGAAGCTATTCCCTTGACCCATGTCAATGAAAAAGTAGTGATACAGTTTCTAGAGCAGCACATCATGATGAGGTTTGGGGTACTTTTGGTTTTGGTATTGATAATTTGCTTATTTCTCTTCTACACTCTTAACTGAATTTTCTTTAGATAAAGGGATTATTCTAAAATAATATGCCAACTATTATCCACGGGGGAGTGGTGTCGCCAAGTATACTAATAAAAATCTGGTAAGGATCCTTAAGAAGACAGTAGTACAAAATCACTAAAATTGGCACAATGCACTTCACAACGCTCTATGGTTTGACAGGGTGACTCCTAAGGAATCCCTAGGGAATTCTACTTATTTCTTGTTGTACGGACAAGAAGCTATTCTGCCAATTGACCTACATCTCCCATCCTTGCAACTCTCTCAATCCTCAAGAGGACAGCCCTTATCCATCATGCCACAGAGGATAGATACCCTACTGAGGGTTGAAGAAGAATGAGAACATGCTAGGAGGAAGTTTGCAGCCCATCAGCAAATAGTTAAAAAATGGTTTGATAAACACAAGGCTCGGGATAAGAATTTTGAACTAGGAGATTTAGTTCTCAAGTGGGACAAAATCAACAAACCTAAAGGAAAACACTCTAAGTTCCAAAACCTATGGCTTGGACCCTTCCAAATTGCTGAGAAAATAGGGTTATGCACATATCGATTGCAAAATATTAGACGTCAACTTAAGGCTCTCCCTGTTAATGGCCAAGCCCTAAAAAAATTATTTTCATAGCTACTTTTGAATCAGTATCGTGTACTATAGTTTACCTCTATTTCCTTTCATTTGTTTTGGATTAGCTAGGTTAGTGTCCTTTTTTCCATCTCATCATTTATTTGTTTATGAGTTTTTTATTTCTTTCTTTGCTTTCGTTTTCGATTTATAGGTGCGGTTATGAGGGTATTTTATGTTTAACTTATGGCTTAATCTGTAGAATCTCCTTCTCTACTTTTCTGAATCTTTCAAACATCACAAACAAATTTGGAAGGTGTACTAGACGAGAGACTTCAACACCTGAATAATCCACATTTATGTATACAAATTACTCAAGGAAAAAATAAGTTGCTTGCCATGTGGCCAGGGAATACGGAGGGAAATGGAACAGATGAAAGTATGGCTGACACCCGAGACGGAGTAGAATCGATTCTCATACTATTTAGGAAAGACAAGAAATAAAATTATGAAGTTTTGTTCCTCCACCAAGAAATAGATATCATCCTACCTAATTCATTCTTGGCACCTATGCAACAAATACAAATACAAGATAATAAGCCATAATGTATAATCTGGGAGGGTATGCAGATATCTCCACCGGGGCTATGGACACTCGTTGGCAGTAGAGCAAGGTCTGTGATATCGGGGTGACTTTGTCGAAGCTATGGACACTTGTTGGAAGCGGAGCAACACCATGTTGAGGTTCTTAACTCTGAAATAGTAATAGCACCATGCCTTCCTAGCAACCTTGAGTTCCAACTCAATTCTGGTCAGGTGGGTAGAAGTCATTGGTTTAATGGAAAGAGTCATGGAATCGGGTGAATCCCAATGAGTGGTCGACAGGAATGTTCTCTGGGTTATATGTATACATATTCGGGAATCATCCATGGGGCATTGTCTCAAGTTGATGGCCAACTACCAAATCATCTATCAATATCAGTAAAAGAGGAACAGAGAGCCTGGATTCTACCAGTGAATCACCATTTGTTGAGCACTCAACACACCCTTAAAATTCTTTAATTTTTACGAGTACCACTTTCTTTAATTTTGTCTTTATGCTTTGATTCTCGCATAATCTTAATGAGTTTTAAATTTTTTCTCTTTTGTTTCGGTGATTTTCAATGTTTCCCTAGCTTAATATGACTTGTTGGTAGAATGAAGAAGGGATAGTTTATTTAGAGAATGAAAGGAAGCTCTCAACACTTGATGTTTCCCAAAAAGAACCTTTGAAATCACTATCAAAACTTAAGTTTGTTGATGCCCGACAGTCACCCTTTGACAATGTCGACACAGACACACATCGGGCATCGACCAATGACACAATTCATCCTTAAGAGCATCAACGTCGATCAACGTCAGGCATCAGTTATGTCAGCAAGAAAACACGCATCAATAGACAATAGGCAAAGGCCCCTATCGTTGCCGATGAATATCGGCCATCAACACCCATCATTCCAAATAGAAAAGTCATCCAAGAATAAGTCAAGTACCAATGCCGATAACAAAATATCCTTGAGATTATGATCATCGAATTAGTTAGAGAAGTCATCCCAAGTGTCAATTTTTTCGATAAGTCTCATTTGAAAATCATGTGATATTAAGTCACGACTATGGTTAACATGTCACCTTGCCTCATCATTTGACATTTAAGTACGTATATCTCCACGATGTTAGCCATACCAGCATTGACACGTCATTAACCCCAAGCCACGTCATCTCACAACGTTTCCATTAGGGTAAGTGTTTGATCTCGTCGATCGTCGATAGCACGCCAATGTCGACGGACCAAGATCGAGAAACTTCATTTTAGCACATAGGTTCGGAGCTTGTCGATCATCAACGGACCATTGGCATCGGCGAACAAGAGACCAAGATCTGTAATTTCACACGCTACCACCCCTGTCGATGATCGATCATAGAAAAGCTAGTTGTGATCCAGCTTGTCCATGTTCATTCTTTCAACCTTTGTGGTTGATTTGAACCGTCCATTGCAATACTTTCTTATGCATGCCTTTCCATGATCTCAACCTATCCAAAGATGCCACATCACATCCCGATAAACTAACCACAAAAAATCACTTGAACATGTGTTTCGTTCACGTCGGGATCGGCAACCTAACATTGGCATAAGTCAATAAAACCTTTACCAAAAGACATGTCTGATCCTCGACCTTGAAGGTCGTTGCGCACCAACTCGCTACCATTTTAAATCCCCAATGAACTAACTTAATGTCGATTTTTCATCATTGTTTTGTGCAGTGCGTTAACGCCAAACTATGGCGCAAACGACGTAGTAATGAATGAATATTTGCAGAAGATTTCTTTGTAGTCAACGATGACAAACTCGGATGGGACCACTAGGAACTATATATTTGAATGTGATTTGGCAATTGTTTCACCATTGTTTGCATAGAACATTTGAGATTTTATTTTGTTGTGAAGAGTTCACAAGTGACCAAGCTTCCATCCAAAGTTGGGTTGTGTCGTGTTTTGTGTAAGATTCGAAATCCGTAACTGTTGACACCAGAAAACCCTTCACGCTCGGGTATTTACGATAAACGCCTTCTCTTTGAAAGCTTTCGATAGAAAGGGTGTTGAATCAAGTTATGTTGCAGGTAAAAATGTTGCTTGACCGATGCCCTGTCAATTGCCGAAGACTTTGAAAGGAAGGAGTGAGCAGAAAATAGAAGCTTCCAACTCAGTTGCTAAAGGATTAGAATTCTCTCCCAAAACAAAACCAGTGATCAAGATATCTCAAAAGAAGTTGGCCAACCCACCTACGCTCTACAAGGACACATACACGAGCACAGCATCCAAGGTACTTTTGTTCGTCTTGCTCGATATTTATAATAAGATCCACCACCATGAATTTCCCGAGTTCACACCTCATAGTGACCCAGAAGTAAGAGTATTAGATGGTCAGGTTTAAAATAATGTTTATTGTACATGATAGCATCCAGAACCCTGATTGTTTCCTTGTATAGAAACCTTAGAGTAGATCATTAACCATACCAATGTTGATAAATTCTTAATAAACAATGTGAACCTTAGAGTAGATCATTCACCATACCAATGCTAATAAATTCTTAATAAACAATGTGAATGGGGAATATATTGGGGTTTTTCTTCCTATGGAGACCAGCAAATATTATAAAATCAGAGATGTTGAAGTCAAATGAAACAATGAGTTCATGGTCAAATTCTATGAGTGCCATAACACATGTCAATTTTTTGCATCCTGGTGGAAAGAAGACAAGAAACTCATGAACAAGGCATCGGGATGGTATAACACAATAAACCTTAGGGAGCCATACATTTTCTTGATGGCCATGATATGTCGGTTATATAGAGAAAAAGATTGTGTGAGGTTTTCGGAAGCATGGATGCCATTGGCTTATACTGTAGCTATATCCGGAAGGATTTTTAATTAGGGCTCTATCATTTCTAAACAACTAAGCATTCAAGTAGAGGAAGCACAGAAAACCAAGGCCAAGGAAACCCCTATTTTTTTCATGGTGTCTTATATGTTGGATGCAATATGTGCCAGAAATGTGTTCCCATGGCTAGGATTAAGTTGTCACATCTCCTAGCTATATGTACATGTTTATTTCAGCATTTTATTGGAGAACAGGTACAAGAAGTCTTATACTTTAATATGTGATGACTTTCTGGCCAGGATATATTTCTTGATTTTCAAGTGAAACTATCCAAGGCTTTTGGAAGTAGCAAGGAAGGTCATCACCAAGACAGGGCATGGGTACTTGGAAGAGAAAAGTACCTACATCAAAAATTTTGGAGCTAATTGTGCCCCACACTTAATGCCAACTCATGTGTCAGATAGGTTGGTGCTTGGGGAGATCTATTATCAGAGCATATTGCAGGGCTTCAACCCTTCCTTAGTAAAGGACAAGAAGAGGGCCTTCATCCCATATGGGTTTTATGTGGGATATAATTTTGTGAAGGACAACACACAAGCCAAGCAAGAAGCCCAAAATCAAGTAGAATATAGTTTTTACACTGGCAGATACAGGAAACATGACCCAAGAAATTTAGTAACCCAACATGCTAGCCAGGTGGTTTCTCATTGGCCTTTTGCACATGATAGCTTTGAAGATGAAAATTTTACTGAGAACACCCATGACTGGGAAGAAGCTCTCCTAAGGAAAGCCAATCCAGAGATGACTCAGTTCAAGGCAATGTCAATGGATGAGCAAGTCCAACTTATAGAGTAA
Source organism: Picea sitchensis (assembly GCA_010110895.2). Classification (NCBI taxonomy): domain Eukaryota; kingdom Viridiplantae; phylum Streptophyta; class Pinopsida; order Pinales; family Pinaceae; genus Picea; species Picea sitchensis. The sequence goes on along the minus strand of SNQJ01S0029705.1, from coordinate 3,221 downwards.
ATTGTGGAAGTGGTCACTCGAGTGCAAGGCGGAGAGGAAATGGGAGAGAAGATGTCTAAGAGCGCTGAAATTGCAAGACACGTAGAGGCACTTGAGAGAAACATTCGAAAACACAGGCCAATTCAAACCACCCTCGTGGGACCACCAATCATAGCCCCAATGAGTGTGCATATGGAAAAAGGAGAGCTAACAGCCCTTGGAGATATTCCAACTGGGGAACATAATGAACAGCAAGGTCTGGAGCAAATACAGACAGGGCAATCAAAAACTAAACCAACAGCTAAAGTTTCAATAGCACCACCAATCTTAAGAGGAGTTGCACTAGTAATTGTTGATTTGATCACAATTTATGATAGTGACTCTAAGGGTACAGACACTACAATTCTCGGTGTCAATGAAACAGTGCTGAAAATACGAGACACTCAGCGCCAAGGACTGCAACCCTTGGACACAAAAACAGATTTGAATACAGTTGAAGGTTATACCGCTCTTTCAGATCAAGTTTCCCAACCCTAGGTTGAAGAAGAAAGTTGCAGAGAAGACCAAGAAAAGGGACAAGAAAAAGAACAAGAGGAAGCTCCAGAGGACAAGGGTGAAGGTGACGATGGAGGTTCCATCTCGAAGGAAGACACAAGATAAAGGAGAGGTGAAGAAAAACCCTGATGAGGAAAAGCAGCTCAACTATGACATTGACAGAGATGAGGTTAATGAAGAACAGAATACGAACAAGGGGTATAAAGGGATCACAACAAAGCCACCAAGACAATCTCCACCCCAGGGATCAACACCTTCATTAGAAGCTACAATAGATGATGCCCAAAGAGGCACTCTGGGCACTAAACAAGTTGAAGAGTTGCCCACTAATACAGAAATGGAAACCAAAAGTGAACCAGGACAGCCTTCAACCTTTTAGGAGCAAGGGGAGAAAGTCAGCCACCAGAGAGAAATTAACAAAGGCAAGAAACCAGTGCTTGAACATTTTCAAACCCTATGTAGTTTGGGAAATGCCCTTTCATGGGGTGATCAATGTAGTTTGGGAAATGCCCTTTCATGGGGTGATCAACCAATTCTAGAGTTTGTAGACGAGGTGACCGATGTCCAGGCTATAGCTTATGATAGAAAAACACAAGTGGTGGTCATGAGGACTAGCAAGAAAATAAAACTTACTCTGGATAGTGTAATGATGATCACCACACAGGAAACCTTGTTGGATGCCCGGCAATCCAAAACAAGCGAATCACTAGGAGACGAAATCATCATATCAAATGTTACTATTGACATGGCAAAAGAGGATGAGTAGGAAGCGGATGCTATGAGGAAAAAATTGGTGCATCTCAAGCATCAAGTGGAATATTACTAGGACACCACTCAGGTAGTTAGGTTCATAAGAGTAGAGCTCGAGGAGATCTATAAACAATTCAAGTCAGAAAGAGAAGCTTTTATGACACAGATCATCGGTTATCAAGAGGAAACCCTGCTAGACCAAATAGCACACAAAGAAATGATGCATTGGTCTGAAAGGTCCCACGGGACTTTGGCACAGATTGAATACTTTTGAGAGATCCAGAAGGGCCAAGGGAAAGAAGAGCATGGTATCAAATTGCTAACAGAGGAAAGCTTGGCTAGATTCCAAGTGGCGACAGAATATTGGAAGCGGATAGTAGATGGGCCACAACAGAAAATGTAAGACAGATGGGAAGAGTGTCTCAAGAACTAGGGTAAGATAAATCAGAAAATGAGGGATATTAGTCTACTAAAGTTCGCCATGCCCGATGACTTCATCAACCTAAATGACGTGGTCAAACAGTGCATGGAGTGTGATAAAAAATTCGAGCGTGACGTATTTGAAGTCGAAAGGCTGGAAGGAGGGCAATTCAAAAGACTCATCGACAGACCGATAGAAGCATCCTAGGTTCTTCGACACCTCAATCCTAAGATAGACCAGTTCAAAGATCAAGTGATGGAAATGAAAGGCTTAGCGCACTGATGGACCAGCATCATTTTCCATATCTGCATACTTGCGAGGATCTCTTCTCCCAATGGTCTAAATATGACAAAGCAAATCCTTTGAGATGACAAAAGTTCATTGATAGTTTTAACGTGGACACGGTCCACTTTATCTTTTGTTTTCTTTATGTTAAGTAAACATTATTTTTTTTGCATGGGATTTTCATATAAATAAGGATGACCTCGTTATAAAACGTCGACGGTTTTTTGTAAGGACTGATAATTAGACGTGGAACTACTTTGAAGTTTAATATTGAAGCTCATATAGAGTCGGAGACAAATTTCTGCCAAAGCTTGAGGATTAGCGTAATCTGTGGATTGTTCTACATACAATTATCAGTTGCAATCGATTTAGTAAGATTGTAATTGTGTATAAGTTATCTTGAATGATTATGATTGCTAAATGGATGTTGGTGTAAATTCGATGGTGTTTTAAAAGTCACTTGTGTTATACAGTAATCAAAATTATTTCTAGTTATTTGTTTTTCTCGTATGTGATCTCCTTCAATTCTTAGATGATGTTTGCTACTTAATCAATAGTAATATTATTGTTAAATATTGATTTAAGTGAGGTATCGTTTACATGTTGTTGGCAAAGGTTAACCTACACCCAATCTTCTTCAGAGCTTGATTACTGAATACTCAAGAAATAAACTAATAAAAAAGAAAAGAAAAAGGAAGAGAAAAGCCCAGGTGGAAGAAAATTTCCCCTTAACCGAAATTGAAGCCCATCGAAACTTGTCAAATCATCATCCGGAGAATCGCGTTAACTTAAACAAGGAAGAGTCTAATTGGGCCTCGCCTCCAAGCATGATTCATGTTGTTGAGTCAAAGTGAATTTAGACCCCTCAACACCCTGGAGAAGTACCTATCTTTGGTAGAGTTTGCCTACAATAACAGCCATCATAGTTCCATTGGGATGCCACCATACGAAGCTTTGTATGGAAGCCCATGCAGAACACCATTGAGTTGGGATAGACTAGAGGACCGAGTGACAATTGGGCCAGAATTGATTCAGGAAATTGAGGAACAGGTGATTCAGATCAGGCAGAGGCTAAAGGAAGCACAGGATAGACAGAAAAGTTATGCTGATGCACACAGGACCGACCGAAGTTATGAAGTGGGGGACCAAGTTTCCATCCGTATCAGGCCTAATAAGAGTACCATACGGTTCGGGAAGGGGACAAAGTTGTCACCACGGTTTATAGGGCCAT
>SNQJ01S0029704.1:39518-74532 GCA_010110895.2 Picea sitchensis | reverse complement strand
TCCATATTTACTTCTTATCAACCATGACAAAAAAATAATGAGTCATATTTACATCAAACAATATTGTTTCCATTACCCAAGCCTTTGTGCTACGGGGCTTTCTTCAAGGGTTGACATCAATGACAACCAACCTTAATCAACAATATCTTCCTCAATGTAATTTACATTGGGCTGAGGAACTTTTTCTATGTATGGTGAAATTATATCTTCCATTAATACAATGATATTCTTTCCGTTTTTTAGGGATGGAGATATGTGAACCATCTAAAGATAAATAACCACTGATTAAATCTTGTCAATCTCTACCCAAAATGATTGAGTAGTTACTAACAGGAATGTCGATACTTGAATATTAAGGGTGGTCCTAATTTAGGGATGAACACAAAGGACTAGAGTTACATCTTTGATCTCACCTATTGTTGCTTGTTTTTTATTATTATATGACAACATACTCATAGTTCTTCCATAATAATCTTGGACATGGCACTGGTGCCAGATCCACCATATATTAAACAACAATGAGCTATCCTATCCATAATTTTTACAGAAATATAAAAAGGAGGTTTTTTTACAGGGTTCATAAAATTATTTACACCTATTCTATTTACATGTGGTTTGTCTTCATCAAGTTCTTTAGATATACTCACTACAGGAGAAGTTTTACCTTCCGTGTAATTTTTAGATGTTGTTGTTGTTATGGGACAATGACCATGTCCAAGAGTGATGCATCTACTTTTATACTAGCTAGTTGATTTAGAATATTATACTTGGATGAAGGAAAAGAGACTGATGTCTCTTGAATTTGAGTTGTTGGGAAAACTTGAGGATTTTCATTTTGGGAAGAGGAACTGAGAGAAAAAGTATTTTTTGGAATATTACCCTTCCCTTTATTCACATAAGGTTTGTTCCTTGTGTTTACTAACAAAAATTTTTCTTCAAGAGCCCAATCTAAAGCAACAATAATTGTTTCAGTATTTTTTCCAAATATACACTCTTGTGTTTTTTTATTAATGACGCAAGTACTTTCATCATGATTGTCATCACAAAAATTGCATCAAGCCCTAGAGAGAATAGCCGTTGGATTATTTAAATATGAAGGATTAGTATGATGATTTCTCAAAATGGATTGAGAAGAAGACTCAATAAGAGAAGAATTAGAAGTTATACCCTTTCTTTCATAAGAAATCATTTGATGTCTCATATCTTGAACAAGATGCAAGATTGTAGACATATCAACCTGCTTTGTAGGATATTCCTTAGGAAGGCCCGTTCTTTCCAATTGCTCGTCATACTCTGAAATATTTATGTTTTGGTAGATACAGGAGGTATTAACCTCCATGTGTAACCTATGACTTAGAATAGAATATTTTGGAAGCAAGTGAACCATTAAATAGATGTGTGGAAACACTAGAAGACAAGTCATCCTAATAGAATAATAATATTAGAATGTTATCTTCCATAAATACAAGTCGGCTCCATAGGAAAAAGATAAACAAAAATATAATTACCAGAAAGTTAGGTTGGCCTAGCCAGAAAAGTCACTGGATAGATTAATATAAATAGAGGAAGTTTTATCTCATTTGAATAACCAATTAGTGCACAAGTCTTGTGGAGAGTTGCAGTTGTAGTTGCAACTGTAGATGCAAGAAGGACTAAGGGCGCATTGTCATCTCTTGGTCTTGGTCTCTCTCTTGGTGATTCTCTTTGTGACATTCTTGGTGATACTCTTGGTGATATTCCTGCTAAGTATGGCACAATTTTGAGAGAGTACTACAGTTGCAACTGCTGCAGTTGTGTATGGTACTTGTTATGTGGATATGGAGACTCTCTCTCTTGTGATATACCCTTGGATAAGGATCATTCTACTTGTCTTGAGTTATTGGTGTAGATAGAAGATAGGGTTTATCTATTGGTTTTGGAGTAGGCTTAGAATAATTATTATAAGTAAAGGTTAGTGTGCTCGGGGGTGGCATTTGTGAATGCTTATGGTTGGGTGAAAATGATGTGACATTGTATATGGTTAAATGAGCAACCAAAATTTCAACATGGTATCGAAGTTGGTTTCCTTCGTAACATTATAACCATTGGAAGGAGGATCCTCAATTTCCCCCATTGTCAATCTCATTGAGAACATACTGAACTCACTAATAAGCCCACCTAAGTTGGGCACATCTCTTCCTCAGATCAAATCTACAAATTTCTAAAGTTGAGAAATTAGGTTTTCCTCATAAAATCCTAGGTCTGCAGTACCAGTTCAAGTTCCAGTGCCAGTTCCTTCATTCTAGTTTCTTCGTGCCAGTTGCAACACCAATTATAGTGTTAGTTGTAGCACCAGTTGCAGTGCGAGTTGCATTTACAACACCACTTGCAGTGAAAGTTTTTGTGAAGTGTTGGGACTAATATTTGGTTGTTCTAGTGTGCCTTACCCTAGCGCATCTCTAGATACCTTTAGATTACAAGTTGGAGCAACTTTGAAGTTTTAAGGTTTGTCATTGCTTGTCTCCACTGCCAAATGGTTCCACTTCCTGACGATGTTTTCAGGGGTATGTACTTATATATATTTAAACTGTATCACTATTTTGAGTGTGATTGGAGGAGAAGGGATCTCTTACAATTGTATATCCAAAGGGATCTCATATCCAACACATTCAGAGGAACACCGCACTCTAGGTTTGATTGTTTTCATATGCCTCTATTTGTTATGAAATTATTGTAACCTTATGAACATATAGTTTTATTTTGATCTATTGAAGTTATGATTATCATAGTACCCTATGTTCAAAGTTAAAGTTACAAGATGACTCTAGTCAAAGTATTGGATTGATTAAGGATGATATTTTTAGAGTTTATTTGCATTATATTCTCTAACTCAGATTTTTGTCAAGAAAGCATATTGTCTTAAGTACAGGGGATAGGTTGAAGAGAATACATGTCATATTGAGTGAAGGAGACTCGAAATAAGATCAAAACACTTGTTCTTGAAGATAAGACTCTAGGTTCCAGGTTTGATTGATTAATTAATGTTTCCAATTTGCACATATCAAGTTTAATAATTGTTACATTACTAGTCGTGACAACAATCCTTGAAAGGATCTATTACTGCTAGATACAATGAATACTAGGAAACATGTGAGTACTATTGATGTAAATTATTATTGTACTTGGTCACAAGATGAACTAACATCTCCTCTAGGAGATACTTCTTGTTTTTCTTCCAAGCGGGTCATCTTGATAATAATATGATGATTACCATTAGATTGTCTTTTATTCTTTTTGACATAGATATGTTCTTATGAAAATGCTATTATAATTTTTTCTCTTGTTTCTTTTGTCTCGAGCAGGTTATTTTATAAATTCCATGGAGGTCACCTTGGGGGAATGATTGATCACAACACTAGAAGAGTGTTGTTCCTATTTCTTATTATTGTATTTTTATGTTGGCTCTTGTTCCAGGTAGGTCACAACCAATAGCTCTGAGAAGAAGCTACTGTGATTATTGTTCTCATTCTTGTTTTTATTATAAGAGTATTATTCTTGTATATTGTTTTCCCCTTATTGTCCTTGTTCTGGGAAGGTCACAGGTGATAAATTTTAGGGGAGCTATAATGATGGTTGAAGGAGGCAACATATTAGATGGTCTCTAGTTTGAGACATGGAGAAGTCTATCCAGATAATAAGTTGTATACACGACCGTATACATACATGTACCGAAGAAGAAGAAGATGAAGACGGGTACTTTTGTGGGATACCGAGTATCTCATATGGAGGTTGGTTGCAAGGAGAAGAAGGCTCCAAGGATAAATGAACAAATCCCTCTAGTGTATTTGATCACTCCTCAAATCAGGAAGAGTTAGTAGAGCCAGAAGGGCCTACCCAGAATCATTGCAATAACCAAAAAGAGACCAGTGTGGTCCCATGAAACTTTGTAGGATGCAACATTGATGATCCATATCATAAGGAAAATATGGCTCCACCAGTGGTGATGTAGGCGACCTCACTAAATACCAGCTCAGAAGGAGATAGAGTTCAAATGGAGTCAGTCCTCATGATCCAGTAGGGAGGAGCAGACTCCCTAGGACCATTCACATGAGACTTCAAAGAAAACCATCACACACAGAGGGAGAAGATGGATCCGAAGATTATATAGACTTAGAGGGAGTTAAGCTTCAGAGGGAGAATGGAGACTCATAGAATTTCAGATTCATATGGAAGAGAGAGACGTCTTCCAAGACTGACATATAGATGTCATGGGTTGAGAAGGATAGATCAAAGCTTCAGAGGCTTCGAGGAGATATGAGATCTTATGGGAAGATTCCCTTGCTTCAGTAGAATTTGCTACAGTGATCAAGGAGGAAGCCAGTCATAAGGACTGGGATATATATTTTCCTTGGTTCTGAGGCCAGAAGGGAAGTGAGTGGGGACTTCCAAGTTGATCTATAAATATAAAGCATGTTGCAGATAAATATCCTAGAGATGTTCAAAGAACAAAATATTTCATCTTTAAAGAGATGGAAAACAAATATGTTGAGAAAATGTTGTCACTGATGTCAAAGTGGTAGTGATGATGATGATGTGGCAGTAATGATAAGGATGTAACAATGATGATGATGATGACGTGGCAATGAAAAAGGGAGATTGTTTGAGTATTGAATCCATTAAGCCAAGTGAAGAATCCTTGAATCCGTGAAGCCATGAAGCCAAGTAAAGAAGACTTGAGATTGTTTGAGTATTGAATCCCTGAAGCGAAGTGAAGAAGCCTTGAAGCCATGAATCCAAGTAAAGAATCCTTGAAGCCATAAATAAAAGAGAAGAAGCCTTGAAGACAAGTTGATGAAGCCTTGAGAAACATCATGCATTATTCGATCCATGAGGACAAGTCAATGTCAAAGCAAATTGAAGAGTCCCCTGAAACAGTAATGACATGTCCACTTGAATAATACTTGAAATGAATTGAATAATCCTTGACATAAATGTATATAAATCCAAAGTGGTCCCCTTATTGCGTAGCTTTTGAGAATGGCCCTCACGGGATGAGATAACATGTGGTTGTTTCCACATGCCCACTTTGATTTGTACACAAATGGAGCCCACAACATGTCCAAGATAAATATTACAATCCTACATATGTCCAAGATAAACATTACAAGCCTAAATACTCCCAAGATAAATATTACAATCCTACATATGTCCAAGATAAACATTGCAAGATGGAGATTGTTGAAAGTATTATTTTTGGTCAATTTTGATACCCTATCTTTGAGGAAAAGTTTACCCTACATAAATAACTCAAATGGAAGCACAACTTACATGGTTGTAAATATATTTTGATACCTTTCCAATGGTATATGGAAGTCCATATAACTCCCTAGGAATGAGTAGATATGAAGTTTTCCGTCCAAAAACCCAACTAGAAAATTGAGGTCGGCTCAACTAATTTTTTGGGATAAAATTACTATAAATACACGATAGAATTTTTCATTTTTAGTGCAACCAATGAAGATATCAAGTTTGAGGTGTGATCAAGGTGTTGGGGTGTCTTTCTGGCATGCAATAGAAGTCTAAGGGATTCTCTTAAGAAGGGAAAATTTCCAAAGGGAGATGAAGTCTTGTGAATATTTGTTCTAGGGTTTTTCTTTGAAGGTCATCTTAGAGTTTTTGACATTACGCTTTTTCTAGAATGATTCAGATATAGAAACTTGGAGGTGTTTCACAATACATAACGAAGAGTTTTGGGTACTAATTTCAGGTCTTGACTCATTACAGGTTTGGATTTATAGTCATTCGAAGTTGAGGTTTTTACAACTAGGGTTTTCTTCTTCAAAACGAGTCATCTTTCCATTTTCAGTATACCATTTTTTGGGGGATGATTCAAGGAGGTAAAATTGGAGAAATGTCAGAAAATAACAAAGAATATTGGGTACATGTTTCATATCCTGATTCATTACAAGTATGGAGTTATACTTGTTGAAATTTAGGGTTTGTGACTAATCCAAAAACTAGTCCCAAACATGTGTTCGAGATAAAACGGTTATATCCAAAGCTTATTAGGTCCAAATTGAATTCCACTTATTGCATTATAAAGAGAAAAGATCCTAATATATGAGGTCCAAGTTTCAGAATAAAAAATAGAAAATTGAGCTCATGGCGAATCTTAAAAGTTTGCAGATCTGAGGCATACTTCTGAGAAATTTTATATGCAGATTTAAGAAGTGATTTTGGGATTGTATTTGAAGGTTGTGACGTTGTTATATGATCTGTTATGAAGTTGCTATTTTTTATTGATGTTGTCATGAGTGGATTTTTCCTTTAGTGGATGTTACGAGGAAAATCTCTCTAATCTCAGGTATGTTATATAAACAAATATGCTAGAAAGACAAGATAAAAGGCCTACCTCATCCATATGTTCGATGAAGTCCACTGTTGAGCACTTGAATCAAAGAAATACACCTACAACTTATCCTCAACAACCAAGAAACACAAGCATATGGTGATAATATATAATGTTAACACAATCAATAGAATAATCCATCAAAATTCATAACAAATATGCCCATGGAATAACAATTCAAATATTTGCAAGATATTAATTGGACAAGAAAAGAGTATTTCTATTAAAATGTAATCAACAGAAGTGAATGAATTACAAACTTCTGTGTCAACATGGTTCAGAACTGAGAAACTAAGTCCCTTCTAGATGTGCCTCTACCACTTCAATCCTCCACCAAAGGAAAGATCATATAAGAGAGACAATGAGGTTCTCTGATCCAGAATCAGAGGCAGGAGCTTGATGGAGCCCAGAAAGGCCTAAAAATAAAAGTTCTCAGAATAGCTTCAAATCAGACATGTGTGTAGTTATCATCGATACCAACCCAACACAACTTGAATGGGCTAAAATGAACATCGTATGCTCTTGATATGGTGATTTGTTCGTTTTTCCAAACATGCAAAAGAAATGATGACTGTACAGTTTGTATAGTGCCACGTGGTAGCTGACTATACAGGCTATACGACCATAAAGATGACATGGTAAGAAAATTTGGCGCTGACGTGGTTGGGCCCATACAACTGATGGGGTAGGCTGACTGGGCGTATGGATTGATGACGTGGCAGGTACATGTGGACCAATCTAGGGGTGACACATGGCACACCCGTACATATTATGTGGCAGGTTTGACATGTGGAAGGTGTGCTGACATGGTTGGTTTCTAACTGGGTAGTAGACGTGGTCCAATCACGTGCTGAAACGTGGCAGATCTCTTGGCGTATGGAATGGTTCCATGTGGAACCCAAGAATTGGCTCATTTCTTTGCAAAAAAATTTGAAGTTTACCGAATTCGACCACATGACCTCCCACCAGGCTAGGGTTTGGCAGGGCTGGGCTAGCCAACCTATCTGCAGTTGTTTCTTGTTATACAAGGTGTAAAAATTATATATATTGTTTCATATAATATATGTCCGGGTAGAAAAAGGGTTGGGGCCTAGCCCCAAACCTCGGCGTAAACACCATGGGACCCTGCCATGTAACCCTTCACCATGACTATCGCGCATGGATATAATAGTTGGGGACTAGCCTCGATTCTATTGGGATCTAGTCATATCACCTGCCACCACGAGACCAAGGGTCAACCACTAAGAGGGCCGATCGGTGGGGGGCTTATCCCGTCCGATCAGGCCCATGTCCTATGCAAGCGCCATGAATCCAGGAGCCAGCGGAGTAGGGGGCTGGCGTATCGCCATATGAGCCAATGCAATACTCTAGAGGGGGTGTATGCCTGGACCAGAGGGGCTTATCCCAATAGTTTTTACAAAAGTGGGTTTCTATACTATATTATAGTAATTTTATTGATTTATTCAGCTGGTTTTGGAGATTTTTGGCCAATATTGTGGGATATTGGGCCCTTTTTGAGGCCAGATCTTGGGGGGAAGTTGGGAGAGGGTTACCAACTTCAGATCTATATAAAACATGGCTTCTTGAGGCCATGGGAGGAGATCCAGAGTAGGTTTATGATGAAGATTTTCCAAGCCAAAGCCATTGTTATGCATGAAAGCTATTGAGGAGCGCACCTTTGCGGGCCATTTCTGGGAGCTTCGATCATCCGTTTTGGGTGTCATTTCTTTTGTTGGGTTCTAGATATCTGGTAGAACAATACCAAATCATTTTTTTAACCTTTTGGCATGGCTGTGATGTACTTTTAAAGCTTCGAACATAAATAAGAAATCCTCACCCACTGAGACAAAGGCCCAGAGACGTAGGCGAGATTGCCGAACTCCATTATAACATTGGTGTATATGGTTTGTTGTTTCTTATGCTTTATTTCAGATCTGTATATTTGTATATGTCTGTTATGTTTTCTCATAACTTGTTCCTCTTTCATTAAGCTTCCTAAATGGTTAATTAACACATGCTAAATAACTCAACCATTGTCATTCAAAAGATATTTTCAGATCAAGTGGTATCAGAGCTAGTTGACGTTTGAATTTGAGTTTTGCATGTTAACCAGGGAAAAGCTACTTCATGGTGAAGGCGAGCTTGTTGAAGAGAATCCATTGATTGGACTGAGAAATATAACTTCTTAAAGCGAGAAGATGGCATCAAAAGAGAGACTTTCTCAGGAAGAGAAAGAGTTTCGTAAAACTTTATTCGCCATGCCGGAGATGATGAAGGTTTTGGATGAAGATTACTTGGAACAAAAAAGACCAGTTCTTGGTGAATATTCAAAGGGAAAATGTGAAGAAGGAGAGGATCCTCCTCAAATTCCTCCTTCATCTCCATCTTCACCTCCTTCTTCTCCTTCTTCTTCAAGTTCAATTTCTAAATCCAATACAAAGAAACATGTCCATAAACATAAGAATGAAATGCCTTTATTAAAACTTGATGTTAAATTCGAATTACCCATGTATGATGGCGAAGTTAATGGAGAGAGACTTGAAAATTGGGCAGACAGATGGAGGTTTATTGCAGTGTGCAACAAATCAAGGATGAGGCCACATAAATCAAGTTGGCATCATTAAGACTCATAGGCACAACACTCATTTGGTGGCAAAGCAAGTTGAAAAATGGCACGCAACAAGTGGGTAATGTATTTCAATAATGGAAAAGTTTCATTTCTTCCCTTAGAAATTAATTCCATCCTTTGGGTTATAAAGAGAAAGCGTTAATTGAATGGAAATCTTTAAAACTAAGAAGAGGACAAACAGTGCAAGAATACACCGATGGATTTCATAAAATGGCATTGATGTTAGATATTCCTTTAGATACCCAAGAAACTCTTATGAAGTATACAGGAGGTTTACCTACACATATTCAAAATATTGTATTCATGTTTGGACCCACTAATCTTGATGATGTTTCTGTTCAAGCGACATACATTGAGGCAGGGAAAACAGGTGTTGGTGTATCAGGGGAATCGTCTTCAAGGAAAGAGGACAAAAGGAAGTGGCATGACAAAAATGCAAACTCAATGACAAGAAAGGAAGAGAAGCTCTCTAGAAAGCATTGCAAGAAAGAGGGGCATGATGAGGACCGTTGTTGGGAATTGCATCTCGAGAAGAGACCAAAGTGGTTCAAAGTGAAGAAAGGGAAGCAAACGGTTGCAACGACAACATGACCCATAGACTTGGGATCAGATTTAGGTGACAAATCTAAAGTCTCATTGGTTGGTATGATAGGTAAAATTGGTGAAGGATTTGATTGTAGAAGTAACTTGTTTCACATAAGGGTCATCATGTGACACACTAAGGTTGACACATTGATAGATAGTGGATCTCAATCTAACTTAATTTCAGAGGAATTGGTTAAACAGTTGGGGTTAAAAACACAGATACATCATAAGCCTTACACACTTAAATGGATAAGAAACAATCATCAAATGCACATAACCAAGTAGTGCCCTTTAAAATTTACAATTTCATATAAGTATGTGGACTAGGTAACATGTGATGTGGTGCCACTAAGTGAATGTGGAATGGTCTTAGGCAGTCCATACTTGTATGATCGTAAACAAATCTTCTACAAGACAAATAATCAATATCATTTAACTAAAGCAGGTCAAGAATATTTGGTTCATGCTCATCATGTAAAGACAAATAAAAATATTCAAACTATGGATCAATTAAGAAAAGGTGGCTAAAGAAAGAAACACACCTATAATTGTTTCAAATCAGGTAATCGATCTTAAGCAAGAAGAGGAGATGATCATGGAATGGGTAATCAATCACAGTTTGCTTCAAGATAAGCTAATGTCGTGCAAATATTACAAACATATCAGCTCATTTGTAGTCATATTTTGGATGCTATCATTAGTAATGTTGTATACATGGATGATAGTGGCTTTAGTAAGATGTGATAGGGTGCAAATGGCTAACAATATGCTATCATTTGTCATGATTGTATTACAGTTGATCTTGATGAGACAGGTGCACAGGATAGAGTTCAAAGTCAGGGAACAAGCTAGGTGGCCTATCCCAAGCTTGGTCACTGGTCAATAACCTTTTGGGGACCAAAAGGTCCTTTAGTGGGGAGGTGTGATCCAGAATCGGATCCATGAGTTTGATGGGGCTTAGAAAGGCCTAAAAATAAAAGTTCTTAGAATGGATTCAAATAGGACATGTGCGTAGTCCTTGTCAATATGAACCCAACACAACTTGAATGGGCTTAAATAGACATTGTATGCTCATGATATGGCGATATGTTCATTTTTCCAAACATGTAAAAACAATGACAATTGTACAGTCCGTACAGTGCCATGTGGCAGCTGACTGTACAGGCCGTACAACTGATGTTGCAGGGACAATTGGCGCTGATGTGGCAGGGTCTGTACAACTGACATGGCAGGATGATTGTGAATACAGACTGATGATATGGTAGGTACAGGTGGATCAATCTGGGGGTGACACGTGTCACCACTGCAAGGGTGACATGTGGCACGCCTGTACAAATGACGTGGTAGGTTTGACACATGGAAGATGTGATGACGTGGTTGGTTGTTGACTGGGTAGCAGACGTGGTCCAATCACGTGATAACAAGTGGTAGATCTATTGGCGTATGGAATGGTGCCACGTGACCCAGAAATGGGCTTCCATGTGGCACTCAAGCATTGGCTTGTTTCTTTGCAAAAAAAATTGGAGTTTACCGGATTCGACCACACGACGTCCCACCGGGCTAAGGTTTGGCAGGGCTGGGCTAGCCAACCCACCCGCAATTGTGTCTTGCTATAAAAGGCACAAACATTATATATATGTTTTCATATAATATATGTCCGGGGGGAAAAAGAGCTATGTCCTAGCCTCATCCCTCTGCGTAAACACCATGGGACCCTGCCATGTAACCCTTCACCACGACCATCACGCGTGGATATAACAGTTGGGGACTAGCCCCGATTCTATTGGGATCCGGTCATATTACCTACCACCATGAGACCAGGGGTCAAACACTAAGAGGGTTGATCGGTGGGGGGCTTATCCCATTCGATTGGGCCCAGGTCCTATGCAAGTGCCATGAATCCAGAAGCCAATGGAGTAGGGGGCCAACACACATCCCCTAGGGGGCTGATGTTTGGCCATATGAGCCAATGTGACCCTGTAGATGGTTTGTGCACCCAGATCAGAGGGAATTAGCCCAATATTTGTTATAAAAGTGGGTTTCTATACTATATTATAGTGATTTTATTGATTTATTCAACTGTTTTTGGAGATTTTTGGCCAATATTGGGGGATATTGGGCTCTTTTTGATGCTAGATCTTGGGGGGAAGTTGGGAGATGGTTACCAACTTCATATCTATATAAACCAGGGCTTCTTGAGGCCATGGGAGGATATTCAGAGTAGGTTTATGCTAAATATTTTCCAAGCCAAAGCCATTGTTATGCAGGGAAGTTGTTGAGGAGCGCACCTTTATGGGCCATTTCTGGGAGCTCCGATCCTCTGTTTTGAGTGCCATTTATTTTTTTGGGTTCTAGAGATCTGGTAGAACAAGACCAGATCAATTTTTTAACCTTTTGGCACTACTGTGATGTAATTTTAAAGCTTTGAACATAAATAAGAAAGCCTCACCCACTAAGACAAAGGACCGGAGATGTAGGCGAGATTGTCGAACCCTATCACATTGGTGTATATGGTTTGTTTTTTCTTATGCTTTATTTCAGATCTATATATTTGTATATGGATGTTATGTTTTCTCATCACTTCTTCGTCTTTCATTAAGCTTCCTAAATGGTTAATTAACACATGCTAAATAACTCAACCATTGTCATTCAAAAGATCTTTTTGGATCATTATCAATCATGTAGGGAATATCTTGAGGGTTGAACAATGTGTTCAGACTTAAAAGGACAAAGGGATGCAAACTAAATATGAAGTGAATAATTTCTCCAGAGTAACTTTTCTCTCACAGTTGAATTCTTCTCCTCTTTTCCATAGCTCAGATTTGGCCCATTTGTAGCCTTCAAGTGGAACTAAAGGGTCGATTCAGAACATTTCCAGCATATGGAAGGTCAAGGACCATGGAACTTGTGATGTGACATGGAAACTCGACACCATTTTTTAATTTTGGCACAAATCCCGATGTACGCAGGTTGTAGTGGTGAAACCTGCGTATAGGCATGTTGTACTATAGATATGATGCGTATATGTGGAAAAATAATGTTTTTAGCTCTGGGATTTGCAAAAAGGGACTTCAAGTCTGCATAGGGAAATGGAAAAAGGCCTTCTGTAGAATTTTGCATAGGGTGAGGCAAATCTTGCTGTAACAAATGCCCCCTAATGTGTGAGGTCAGAGGAGTATCTGCGATTGTTATGAGGAAAATATCTCTATGGCTAGGGTTAAACCACAACATACATAAATGAATGAAAAAATCAACTCTAATCTCAGGTATTCTATATAAACAATTATGCTAGCAAGACAAGATAAAAGGCCTACCTCATCCAGGTGTTCGATGAAGTCTACTGTTGAGCACTTGATTCAAAGCAATACACCTGCAACTTGTCCTCAAAAACCAAGAAAAGAAATCATATGGTGATAATATATAATGTTAGCACATTCAATAGCATAATCCATCAACATTCATAACAAATACGCCCATGGAATAACAATTAAAATATTTTCAAGATATTAATTGGACGAGAAAAGAGTATTTCTATTAAAATGTAATCAACAGAAGTGAATGAATTACAAACTTTCGTGTCGACACGGTTCAAAACCAAGAAACTAAGTCCCTTCTAGCTGGGCCTCCACCACTTCAATCCTCCACCAAAGTCAAGCTCATATAAGAGAGACAATGAGGTTCTCAATCATGTAGGGAAGAGCTTGGGGGCTGAACAATGTGTCAAGACTTAAAAGGACAAAGGGATGCAGACTCAATATGAAGTGAATAATTTCTCCAGAGTAACTTTGATCTCAAAGTTGAATTCTTCTCTCCTTTTCCATAGCTCGGATTTGGCCCATTTGTAGCCTTCAAGTGGAACTGAAGGGTTGAGTCAAAACGTTTCCAGTATATAGAAGGTCAAGGATCATGGATCTCGTGACGTGACATGGAAACTCGACACCATTTTTTAATTTTGGGCACAAATCTTGATGTATGCGAGCTGTAGTGGTGCAACTAGCGTATACACATGTTGTACTATAGTTAGGGAACATATATGTGGAAAAATAATGTTTTTATCTGTAGGATTATCAAAAAGGGACTTCAAGTCTGCATAGGGAAATGGAAAAAGGATTTTTGTGCAAGTTTGCATATGGTGAGGAAAATATTGCTATAACATATGACCCCTAATGTGTGAGGTTAGAGGAGTATCTGCGATGGTCGAAATACATTATAAGACCTAGAAGTGGAGTAATGGGGACCCAGCTGGAAGAACTAGTTGCTCATTAAAATCTATACTGATTTTGCACACATGGCTGCCAATTTCAATTACACGACAGATCCATGTGAAAATATACCAAACAAATGTCCATGGCCATGAATAGGCAATACAAAGGTGGAAACATTCCAAAGGCTGTCATAGTCACGAACAAGGCTGAGTAAAACGAGTCTCAAAATCAATCTGAAGATATCTATATACAATGGAGTATAATCTGATCTCCCATGATCATTGATGTCACATAGGTACTGGTCCAATGAAAGGTAGAAACAACTTAGGAATGTTGCGACTATAAAGTGATGTCTTCAAGTCTTCTACACAATCCGCCAAAGGTGCAAGTATACATCATGTGAATAAAGGAGTTGAGGTCGAACACAATGAGACTTCATTTGATTATCGGTCATTGAGGTATACCGTTAACAAACATGAGACAACCTACTGATAATTAAAGTAGGTATCAAGGCACCGAGTACATTCTTACAAGTTTGAATAAAGGAGTCGGGGTCAAACACTTGAAGAATCCATCGATTAAGAGACATTTATGTATTCCCAACTGTTGATGGTGAGAGAACCTGCCACTAATGATTGCAAGCCTCTAGGTACTCATAGGACTCTAGGTCTTGTCTCCAGAATAGAGGAGCTGAAGTCGATGGAAGGAGACCTACTGAAAGGACATCATTAAGGAATCTCTCATCATTCAGCATGAGGTACAAAGCAAGAGCTTGATGATTTGGAGGAAATCCGATGAAGAACATGTTCATGAACCAATGGCCCTATGCATCTTTCACGTGTGCTAGATGCAAGTGGTACACAAAAAAAACCCTCTGAATAACAACCAATAAGGAAAACTGGTGACAAAGGAGAGGAAACCGCCAATAGGGATAATGGAATCCAAGACACTGCACGAATCATAATCTATGAATAGATGTCTTACCGTCAAACATAAGGGAAACCATCCAGTCAATGACCAATGATGAAATGTCGACTGCTCGGCTCAAGGTTACCTACCAATGAGGAAAGTAGGACCAAGGTATGCAATAGGAGTATAAATTCATGTGATTCTGAGACACACTGAGGGTATGGCCAACATGCAAAGTCAAGAGTTCTTAGGAATGGCTGAAATAGGTTGATAGACATCCTTTGAACAAGAGCATGAAACATATGGAAGACTCTAGTAGCATAGACTCAATGATGAAACTTTGAGATGTAGGAGGCATCAATCAAAATCTCCATAGGGACTGGAAGAGTAACCAGTTGGGGGAGTAAATTCTCTGTAATGAGCTCAACTTCCTAAGGTCATGCTAAACCAAAATTTTTGATGACAAGTGGACTCAAAGATTTTGTGCTCTGTTCAAAGGCAACATGACTACTACCAATATAAGATAATATTCCCTTCCTGCATGTATTTTTTTGTTTTTTCATATTCAAATGAATGGTATGATATAAAGGAGGAAACGAGTGTCTCAAGTAAGAAAAACTAGTTCCATCAATGGAACATACTTATGCTCAATGCAAGGAGGTGCATGCGGGAGATGGACACTCGGGGGAATGTTTCCTCCTAGGTATAGGGTTTCAATATGAAAAGGATATAAACAAGGCTTTTCTTGGTTGAGGATGCAAACTGCTGAGGTGAGAGGTTTATAACGAAAAAGAGAGAACTTGAAGTAGGCTCAATACTGAAAGCAAGGGCATGAGATGCAATTACAACTTAACTCCAAAAAATGTCCTTTTTCGTAATATCAGTCTACTTGGTTTAAAAAAGGGATAAACTTGCACCAAATAGATATCCTTTCAAATCCAATTTACAAGTGTGAAAGAGACAAGTTCACTCGACAATCTTTTTAGTTTTTGGAAACGAATCGAAAAAGAGCTTAAATCAAACTTGTTGGGGGGTTTCTAGGTGGCATGTCATGGGGGAGGCCAAGGCTCCCGTGCAAGATTTCTTTGAGTGTTCAGAAGCTTACGAATGGCTGACACAAGATTGGGAAAACCAAAATCTCTCCAAGTCGAGGAGGATAAAGTGATAGCGGAGGTTACCTTCTCCAGGATATATTGGATAATGTCTCTTACTTGAAAAGTTATAGGAGGAGGACTTGGATACCCCACAAGACCATCCTAGTAAAAGGGAACCTCTCCAAGACTTGGAGGGAGAGTACTCGGGGAGAGTAAAACTATCTCTTGTTTATAAGGTGTAATATTGGAAATGCTAATGACATGGTTGAAGGATGCATCACCCTCCAAAATAAGAGTTGGATTGACCATAGATTGCAATGGTACGACCACTTCTTCAACCATTGGTCAAATAGGATGTGTGACAACAAGGCCAAGAGACGCACCACCTTCAAAAATAGGAGTGAGGTCAGGTGATGATTGCATAGACATGATTGCCATGCCAATCAATGGAGAAACATAGTGTTGGGAAACCAATAACGACTCAGAACCCAAAGGGCCCCTAAGTGAGGACCACGCTTCTGGTATCCCAGTAGTACCAGGATACAAACAAGGAAGGTGATCTCCTTCAAAAATCCTACAAAGGAGCTTGGGCTTATGTATTACATGTCTAGGTTTCTCAATTATATGAATTCCCCCAATGTCACTCACAATGGCTAGCGACATGCTCTCAGGGTGACTAGCAGAGGCTGATGGTTCATCTCCCAATTGATGCACAAAGGTTGGAGATGTGATGTCAGGATGACTCATGGTGACTAGAGTGATTCCCGTAGCATGAATTGGAGTGACTGGTTGTGAGTCTTCAACATGGCATGTAGAGATTGTCGACCAATCCACAACATGACTAGCAGAGGTTAGTGATGGAATTCTAGTGTGACTTGTAGGGACTAGACTAATGGCGGAGATGAGTTGTTGCATTTGAGACCAAGGTCCCGAGAAAGATTGGTTTTGAGACATTGCAGGCCAGGAAGGGTCCATGTTTACACCCTGTCCCTGTTCGGAAAGGTAGTATCCTCTGCCTAATTGATCGATAGAGTTTTTCACAGGAATCATCAATGAAGAAGTTGTCCGGGAAGAGACAAAGGCGTGATAAGGATTACTAAAGTGAGGATATATGTTGCCCCCATGTGAAGGGGTCCCGTGGAAAGGGTATCCCGTACCATAAAACTGATTCCTTTTGTATGAAATACCAGAGGACATATCGAGACCTGCCATGGAAAAGGTGCATAGAATACGAAGGATACACGGATGGGGTGTAATAAGTAGAATACCAACCCATTTGAGCACTGGATCCTGAAAAAGTGTGGCTATGATTGGATCCGTAAGAGGGGAGATTCCAACCCCCCACAGTGAGAGTTGGTTGAGGGACATGACTCCTATCAAATGAATACGTGGACAGTGGAGTCATCGTGCCCCCAGATCCAAAAATAGGATTCATATAAACAGGAAAGGGAGAAGATGGAAAGGGTGAAGGAATTTTTGGCATATCAATAGGAAAATGATTAGAGACCCAAGGCATGGATTGAGTATCATAATTATGCATACCATTATGAAAAGAGGACGGATTCGTCCCCATGAAATGAGTGAAATTCATGGGGGAGGTAGCGATAAATGAGGGAGTCAAAGGACCTCCACTATCCATGATAATGACAACTCGAGGCATGTTATAAAATCCCGAGGTCAACTAATAATCAAAGAGCACACAAAAAATAACCAAACAGACAATATGCACACAAACAGGATAAAGTGGCTGAAAGGGGCCTCCATCTCTAAAGTAGGTATGCCTCGCCCAAGAGGGGCCTAAGACTCCTCTGCTAAATATCGAAGGTATCAAAATCTGTTATAAGGGCCCTCGTGAGCTTAACAACCATTCAGTCAGATCCCCCCGGAGAAGTAATCCTCCATAAAGGTTGTGTGTTGTTCGACCCTTATCTGACCTAGGGTACCTGCAGAATAACCCTTGCAAGTAACCTATGTGGTACCTAAGTCAAGCAACTAAGTAACCACAATATAAATGATGCACATGAGAATAGTCGTAAGTCAGGTCCACTGTATGTGTAGGGTAACAAAGCCCAAAACCTTGAAAGCACCGCCTCTCATAGAGGTAAGGGTACTAGCAAGATCCCCATATATGAATAGATTCCCAGAAATATATCTGATGCTAAGAAGGTATCAGGGGGATATACCTTCAACCAACCTCATGCGACCTTGTGCTTAAATTCGGTGTAAGCGGAGCCTCTTGATATTACCTATTATACAATGGATTTCTCCATGCCCTTCGTTAGACACATATGCTGATTTAATAGCCTCAGAGAAGTTTACTCACAAAATCCTATTCCAAGGCTCTAAATCCTAAGCTAGTTTGTGCACCCTAGAAAAATAAAACCGTTACTAATCAATTTTAAATTATAGCGTTACGTTTAGTGGTCTTGCTTACTCAAAAAGGTGTGTTCGTGAAACTAGTGATGTTAGGACTCAACAAATAAATGAATATGAATACAATGCAAAGTCCTAACTTCAATTCCCAATAAATCATATGCTTTTCAAAATGCAATTGTCAATTTAGTTATGCAATTCTAGATAAAATGAAATCTTTCTTTACATGTACTAAGATCAATGATAAGGAATCAAAAGATCAAAATGCCAACAATGTAAAATGCCTAATATTTTTGTACTTTCAATATAAGAGAATTAAAATGCAAGGAATGAACAAAAACTTGATATAAAAACTCTACTGTATGTAAGCAAATACAAGTCAGGTAGGATATCAAGAAGCAAAACACCCAACCCAAGATGCAAGGACAATCAAATGAAAAGGATGATGAGAAAGTAACCGCCCAAAAATTGAACGAAAGAAAGGCTTCCTTTCATTCCACGGACACTTAACAGTCATAACAGAGACCCAAGAAGACTCAACAATCATCAAAACCTACCCAACAACCATCAAATCCAACAACCAAGCAACAAAGGGTCATGTACATGACTGCTCATGAGAAAATCGCTTATATATGCTTCTTGCATAAGGACAACACATGTATGTATGCTACTGTCATGCAAAAACCCACACATATGTGTTAAAACACAACCAAGCTAAGGAGAAGGAAAAGAAACTCAGACTTAGAATAAACAGAGCCTGTAAAGTAGTAATACGACAAGAAACACAATATAAATGAGAGTAATCTAACGAGAAAAACACTCCAAACCATGAAAAATAAGATTCTATCCCCAGTATGGTCGCCAATTCCGTTACGAGGAAAATCTCTCTATGGAGAGGGGTAAACCACAACAGACAGAAATGACTACAGAAATCAACTCTAATCTAAGGTATGCTATATAAACAAATATGTTAGAAAGACGAGATAAAAGGCCTACCTCGTCTAGACATTCAATGAAGTCCACCATTGAGCACTTGACTCAAAGCAATACACCTGTGATTTGTCCTCAACAACCAAGAAACACAAGCATATGGTGATAATATATAATGCTATCACATTCAATCGCATAATCCATCAACATTCATAACAAATACGCCCATGGAATAACAATTTAAATATTTTCAAGATATTAATTGGACAAGAAAAGAGTACTTCTATTAAAATGTAATCAACAGAAGTGAATGAATTACAAACTTTTGTGTCGTCATGGTTTGGAACTGAGAAACTAAGTCCCTTCCAGCTGTGCCTCCACCACTTCAATCCTCCACCAAAGGCAAGCTCATATAAGAGAGAAAATGAGGTTCTCAATCATGTAGGGAAGAGCTTGGGGGCTGAACACTGTGTTCAAACTTAAAAGGACAAAGGGATGCAGACTCAATATGAAGTGAATAATTTCTCGAGAGTAACTTTGCTCTCAAAGTTGAATTCTTCTCTCCTTTTCCATAGTTTGTATTTGGCCCATTTGTATCCTTCAAGTGGAATTGAAGGGTCAAGTCGGAATTTTTCTAGTATATGGAAGGTCAAGGATCATGGATCTCGTGATGTGACAGGGAAACTCGACACCATTTTTTAATTTTGGGCACAAATCCCGATGTACGCGGGCTGTAGTGGTGGAACCTGCGTATACACATGTTGTACTATAGGTAGGGCATGTATATGTGGAAAAATAATGTTTTTAGCTCTGGGATTTAAAAAAAGGGACTTCAAGTCTACATAGGGAAATGGAAAAGGGCCTTTTGTGCAAGTTTGCATAGGGTGAGGCAAATATTTCTATAACAGTGATGGCCAAAATACATTATAAGACCCATAAGTGAAGTAATGTGGACCTAGTTGGAAGAACTAGTTCCTCATGAGATTACTACAATCTGTATTGACTTTGCACACATGGATTCCAATTTGAATTACACTGCAAATCCATATGAAAATATACGAAACAATTATCCATGGCCATGAATAGGTAATAAAAAGGTGACCACATGCCAAAGGCTGGCATAGTCACGAACAAGGCCCTGTAAAACTAGTCTCAAAATAAATCTGAAGACATTTGTATACAATGGAGTACAATATAATCTCCCATGATCACTGAAGTCACATAGGTACTGGTTGAATGAAAGGTAGCAACAACTCCAGAAATTTTTGACTATAAACTGATGTCTTCAAGTATTCTACACAATCCGCCAAAGGTGCAAGTCTACATCATGTGAATAAAGGAGTTGAGGTCGAACACAATGAGACTTCGTTTGATTACCTGTCATTGAGGTATACCATTAACAAATGTGAGACAACCCACCGATAATGACAGTAGGTATCAAGGCACTGAGTGCATTCTTACGAGTCTGAATAGAGGTGTCGGGGTTGAGCACTTGAAGAATCCATCGATCATGAGACATTGATGTATTCCCAACTGTAGATGGAGAGAGAACCTGCCACTAATGAATGCAAGCCTCTAGGTACTCATAGGACTCTAGGTCTCATCTCCAAAATAGATGAGATGAAGTCGATGGAAGGAGACTTGCTGAAAGGAGATCATTAAGGCATCTCTCATCGTTCAACACGAGGTAGAAAGCAAGAGCTTGATGATTTGGAGGAAATCAGATGAAGAACATGTTCACGAACCAACGACCCTGTCCATCTTTTGGGTGTGCCAGATGCAAGTGGTACACGAAAATGAACCTCTAAATAAAAGTCAATGGGGAAAATTGCTGACAAAGGTGAGGAAACCACCAATAGGGCTAATGACATCCAAGACACTGCACAAATCCCAATGTGTGAATAGATGTCTTGCCATCGAACACAAGGGAAACCACCCAGTCAACGACCAATGATGAAATGTCCATTGCTGGGTTCAAGGTTACCTACAAATGAGGAAAGTAGGACCAAGGTGCGCAATAGGACTACAACTTCATTTGATTTTGAGACACATTGAGGCTATGAACGATATGCAAAATCAAGATTTCCGAGGAATGGCCGACACAGGTTGATAGACATCCTTTGAACAAGAGCATGAGACATATGGAAGACTCTAGCAACATAGAGTCAATGGTGAAACTTTGAGATGGAGGAGGCATCAATCAAACTCTCCATAGGGACTGGAAGAGTAACTAGTCGGGGGAGTAAACTCTCTGTAACGAGCTCGACTTCCTAAGGTCATGCTAAACCCAAAATTTTGATGACAAGTGGACTCAATTTTTTTTTGATATGTTCAAAGGAGACACGACTACTGCTAATATAAGATAATATTCCCTTCCCACCCTTTTTTTTTGTTTTTTCATAGTCAAATGAAAGTTATGATATAGAGGAGGAAACGAGTGTCACAAGTAAGAAAAACTAGTTCCAGCAGTGGAACATACCTATGCTCAATGCAAGGGGATGCATGCGGGAGGTGGACACTCGGGGGAATGTTTCCTCCTGGGTATAGGGTGTCAAGCTATAAAGAATACAAACAAGGCTCTACTTGGATGATGATGCAAATTGTTGAGGTGAGAGGCTTATAACACAAAAGCAAGAACTGACAATAGGCTCAATACTGCAAGCAAGGGCATGAGATGCAATTACAACTTAATGCCAAAAACATTTCCTTTTTCGTAATCTTAGTCTACTTGGTTTGAAAAATGGATAAACTTGCACCAAATAGACATCCTTTCAAATCCAATTTACGAGTGTGAAAGAGACAAGTTCACTCGACAATATTTTTGATTTTTTAAATGAGTTGGAAAAGATCTTAAATCAAACTCACTTGGGAGTCCTCTAGGTATAGGTCATCATGTTTATGAGTAAGAAATGAGGTTCAACATAAAGTCATGTATTAGTTATAAGGGAATCTCGGTCCTACGGATAAAAATATTTGCATGGGCACTGAATGAAGCAGAGGATCTAATGAGGGTACCCATGTTTGGTAAGTCTCTACCATTCGATGACAAAACTTGTAGTTGGAGATAGAAGGTTTTGTGTTGCTATAAAATGGGTTCGTACCTAAGGCATATGAGCGAAAGTCATAGGACGATGCAAATGTGCATGATGGATTGGATACCTATCCTATATACTAGGTAAAAAAAATACCTGTCCAAAGTTATGAACGGACAACATGGCGCTGAAAACCACAAGAATCCCTGGATAAAACTAAAAAAACCAATTCCATCCATTGTCATATTAGTCCAATAGGCCAAAATATTCTCCGAAACTATGTAAAGTGGGTAAAAATTTAATATAAATAGTAAAAAAAACCAATTTTTCTATACCATTTGTATTTTTTTACCCAAATAGTCGTTTTTAGACAAAATTACCTCCGAACTTCAACTGGTGATTGCAAGGACTATGAGTGATGGAATCGACGACCGTATGGACCAGGTAACTCATCTTGCTATCCTCTTTCTTTTCAGTGGATTACATTTCGTAATTAGGTTCCATTTTTAAAGTTATTTAGGGCGCAATTTGAAAACTTAGGTGTACGCAAGCTACAATTCATCGGGTCACGTATATGCAATCTTATATGCAGTTGTTCAAAAAACAACCAACGTATAAGAATCCATATATGCGACTGTGTACACTACAATTCACGCATATGTCTGTGAAAATTGTTTTTTAGAGGTTGTTAACTCAAAAAAGGGTTTGACTTTTGCAGGATGGTGCTAGAGTGGAGAGAAAGAGAACATGAGGAGGTAGATGTTGTAGTGGATAGAGATCCAGGGGACCAAATTTCCTTAAGAAGATGTAGGCTATACAAGTTTTGGGCTCTCAAAGGTATGAGGGCCCAAGTGAGATTGCTACAGTTGCTCATGCATTACTGGGATCCAGATAGTGAGAGATTCAACCTTGATGAACATGTTTATGGGTATTAAATCCCTTGATTCAATAGTAGGAACCAAACCTGCCACCGAGGCCCAATTAGACTCTGCAATGTTTAAATATGGAATGGTTCTCCATATATTGCGATTTGACCAAATTATCGATGGGCTTTGTGTTTTCTTGTGAAGGCTCTTCCTTCAGTTAGGATTATTCTCTTCTGTATTTTCTCTTGGGTGCGACTAGTATGAGAGATGCAAGATAGTATAAACCAACTTGACAACAAACAGGATTAAGTTTTAACTACTGGGGAAGAGGCTGAGCTTGGGATAACCCGCTGCTCAAACATGCAAACAACGATTCTATACCACATGCCTAATACTAATACATCAACCATGTGAGCATCCAATTATTGTCTAGAAACTAATTATTAAAAAGAAAGCACATATGTAATAATATAATGGAAACCAATTAATTCATCTACCATAACCGTTCATCACATAATAACACAACGATTCATTTTAATCATTAAAGAAAAGAACATCAAAACATTGCACCAGATAACCTGACAACATAATTAATTTCTCTTACTCATTACTGCATCATTCATGAAATAGGATAGGAAATAGTTATTCTCCAAGTCCAATCAGATACATTTGATGAAAATAGCTTGTCTTTGGTCCAGAAGGACTTCTCAATTCATAGCAGCTTCAAAATAATTCTTAACCACCAAAAAGAAAGAGTTCTTACAACAACCATAGACCCTTCACTAATTGGTCGATGTCTTTATTTATAATATAAATTTTAACTGAAATTAATGACTAAGTGCATTTTAAGTAAAACAAAAATCACCACGTGGCATTATCTTCTAACAGTTTCTTTAACAGTCAACCCGAGATATCTCTTGAAAAGGGTGACTTCTCTCGTATTCGAACCAAAAAATAAACAGGTCTTCACAAGTTTGGGCCCATGGAAATCTGTGTTGTACCATCGGAGCCGCATATATCCCCCTGATGTCCAATGCATGCACCGATACTTTACTAGACTGGAGTTCAACTGTTGTAGCATGGTTTGGGATCTGATTGGATGTTCTACGAATCGTTGCACTTTCCCTGGTCTTGCGTTGATCATCTTTGCGAGTTCTTCGGTCCATAGAGAATCTTGTTTGGCATGTGACTCAACTATGTCACTCAGGTCGACGAAGTTATCGGGGGTGCCGAACTTGGGGAGTCTGATATCCTTTATTGCTCTGTTGATTTTGCTTCGATGTTTCTTTCGAGTTCTTCGGTGAGTTCACAGAGAAAAATTTGTTCGACAGTTGGGAGGATATTTCCTGTAATCAGGGTTGAGGTAGTTTAGTGATCAGGTAACACATAGTAAGATAAAAACAAAACATAATAGATCGATGCGTACCTATGGAGCTCGTTAGTCTCGATCATTTAATACTTACGTGATCCCAGTCGCCCCTTTGAATGACCTGTGATGTCCTTTTCCACGCCGCCGCTCCTTTGAGCTTAATTGAGTTACGTCAACGTGCCATAGCATGGAAACTCAGGTACGGCATATATGAGCATCAGAACCGTCATAGTAGCTGCTTGAACCTTGGGGCTGGGAAAGGATTCCAGAGTTGAGCGTGTGTGTGTACGCTCCCAAAAGGCCAGATACCTGTTATAACCCTAAATTGCACCTAACATGCATACCTGGCATCAGGCCATCTAACTTGCTATCTTTACCAAGCCATTATTGAACATCTCTTCTAAAAACCATGATTTTGAAGATGTACGTGCCCTGCACCATTACTGCCCGCGTACACATGCTTGTTGAGCCACTACAGCCTGTGTACACTCACAAAATATCGTAAAATGTGGAAAATTGCATTGGATACTGGTTTCTGGGCCGTTACTTAACTGTTTGACTGCCCATAGCCAGTCACCCCAACCCTTACTGTCCCTTTTGGCCTATAAAAGAAGGGGTTGGGGTCCCATTGCAAAAGGGAAGCACGAGATCAAAGAAACTCAACCCATTTTATCAATCCCTATTTGCCCCAATTGCAGAGCCCTTACCATTTCTCTAAGAGAGAACTGAAGAGGAGAAGAAGACGTGGAAGAAGTTGGTGCATGGTGAAGAGGAGCCTAGGACCAAGTTCGAGGAGCAGTGTTAGTCTCATGTTGTAAGTGAATTTTTGTGAGATTAATATAAAGAAGTACTTTTTCCGTCCCGCCAAATGATGTCTTAAACTTATATGATTTGTTTACATTTCTTGTTTATGATGTCTAACCCACTAATCCATATGTAGAATGCATGCTTGTAGTTTCTTGTTTGTCTTTTGATGAATGTAGGTCAGTCTTGGGTGGAGATTTGCAGTCATGAAACAACCAAGCACAAAGGATCGACACTGGATGCAGAGTTTAAGGTAGGCCTACCAGATCCCTCTCTCTCTTGTCTTTTATGTATGATTGTGGGGTCATGTTGGGATAGTGATAAAAAGTAGGAGACTTTAGACGGTTATCTCTGCCTACACTTTAGACCCTCTGTGTAGTCCTTAGAGGGGTTTTCCTGCTATAGTAGAATTGGTGACCATACTGGGGATGCCTCTAAGGTCTTTGGGGATATTTCTTTTTGGGTGCCTTGAATCAGTTTATTCACTGCTTTCTGAGTTTTTGTAAGCTTCTGTGTCTTTAAGGGATGCTGGTCTTCCATACCAGTACTCCCTGCCTATGATGGACTGTTGTTTTTTCATTTTTTTAGGATTTACAGAGGTGTATGCAGCCTATAGTGGGCCTGCACGCGTGCATACGCACCTTGCCCTTGGACAACCCGTGTACATACGCTGCCTGTTGAAGTGTCAGTAGCGTGCCTGTTGATAAATTTTTTGTAAAAAAGAAGAGGCAGTCATCCTCTTCCCTATCAGGTGTCACACTCCTTAGGGGTTTTCTTGATCTAGTATTAGTCTCTGTTATAACAGTCTGTAGCCTAGGCCTGACTTCAGTTTATCTTTCTTTTGACAAAATATTTCTTGTGTTTTCTTTGAATATGGTTTTTAGACAAGTTGGTGAGTCTGCTTTGATCTACCTGCTCGGTATTGTCAGTGACTCCCTGCGATCTGTGATTGGTCCAGAAGCCATTTATTGGTCCTGTCTTGTCGTCATTTCCCCTTTTTTTCTTTGGAAGAAAAGAAAAGAATTCATTTTCAAATTTCTTGTTTTGAAGCATAAAACAATAAAAAAAATCTTATATTACTTTGTTTGGTAAAGTAGTTTAGGTTAATTTGCTTTGTTTACCAAGGAAAAATAAAGTTTTCTTAAGTTCTTAAATTAAATTCTTAGGACATTAAATAGCTCATAGTCGAGCGAAATATTGTTTCAAGTATTTCTTTTCAAAGATCTGAGAAAAGTAGTTACAAAAAGTTTTGTGAAAGAGTTTCAATTGGAAAATCTTTATTTGTGAAGAAAGAAGTACTTTTGTTTCCAGTATCATTGTATTCTCTTCTCTTTCATCTCTTAAAGAACATCACTGGTTTCACTTTCGTTCTTGTTGACTTAAGACAACCACTAAAATTAACGCCTAATTAAAAGTTATTAGACTTTTTGTTTGAAGGGTTCATCAATTTAGTCTAGGCTAGAGCTTTGATTTAGGATTGGAGAGGAAACTCTTCAAGGCTACAAAAACAAACATAAGATTCTGAGCTAGGGAGTGTTTGAAAGTCCAGTAACTGTGAAAGTTATCTGAGACCCCCCTCTAACACAGGGGATAAACATGAGGTTGTGTGCGGAAAGGTAGCAAAGATAACCCCTCCAAAGACGGACCAAGCATAGAGGGGAACACATATAGAGGGCTTATCTTGGGATTATGTTGATCTCATTTTCCATGGAGCTTCGTGGGTCTTGAATCTGTTCGAGGTCCTCATTCATCTTCTAGAACACTTTATTTCGATACCCTTGATAGGTTTCGGGCTTGATACCCTGCTCATTGCGGTCCACCCAACTGTCGACTGTACCCACTTGGTAACTGTTAGCGCACTGGAAACCTAGTTTCCTTTATCTTAGTGACTTACACAAGTGACTATGGGGGTATACCGCAGTAGCTAGGGAAAACATTGGGCCACGCTTTGCAGAGTATACCAGGAGGGTGCTTCCGTATTCGAGTTTCACTTTCATTGCTAAGTTTCTCTAGTGTTGGCTGTTGTAACTATTCTTCTAACTAGCTAGTGATCTGCTTGTCTTACCTCAAAGGAATTTTTTTCTAGTGTGTGCTGGCTTTTAAAACAATTATGGAAATCCCTAGTGTGTCATTGATATTCTCTCATAGTGGAGGATCAGGAGCTCCGCCAGTCATGAATTCTTTTGGGCCTATTTCCGGTTGATCTTGAGCCACCCCCGCCAACGCTAAGGCAAAAACTAGACCAACAAGGGTCTTTTGAGGCGACCAGGTTACAGGAAACTGTGCCCGACTCATCTCTGAGAGGAGAAAATTCGATTCTGGAGGAACCAATCATTTTTGACCTCGGAGCACAAGCTATTGGTCCATATAACCCTCCAATCCCTGATGTATCAGCATCCATCATTGTACATGTTCAACCTTACGAGCGTCAGGTAGTGTCACAAGTAGCGATGGAAACAAATGCTGCTACTTCTTTAGGGAATACTCATATTTCCTCTACGGCTGTCACTACAGAGGGTGTTCTGCCTCCTAACCAACCTTCTACAGTCTGGACCACTATGGTATCGACTGCCTCTACCTTGGGCAATGGTCCGATTCCGTCTATGGCATCGATCACTGCTCCATTCACCCAGAGTGCAACAGGCCCTCCTTTCTCATATGGGATGCCTGGCTTCGGTACGAGAACTGTCCTTTCCCACTCCACTCTACAGACATTAGGTCTCAGGGAAGGGATCTCCAACACTCCTCTGCAAGGATCCTTGGGGGGCACTTCAGCTCCCTATAATGATTTCCCTTACGGAGGGGATCATATACCTCCTTTGTCCCCTTCACTCGGCGGTGCCCACCAACACTCCACTAGGCCGGATGTAAACTATAGTTCATTTGGAGAAAGTAGTCAAGGAATTACTACTTATAGCATGCTGGTAGGTTCGACACCGTTCTCTTTGTTTGACGCATTTGGTAACAACAATTTCTCGTTAGCTGTCGTCTCGACCAGGGGCAACCCCGGTTATGGACAACAATATCCTGTACAGGGTACTATTCCTGCACAAGGGGAAAACTTAGGAATTCCTTCCTCACAAGGACCTTGGAATCCACAGCAGGGATCAGTTCCCTTGTTAGGGATGCTGACCGGGGGCAACCCCTTCAATAGCCAATGGAACCCTGGGCAAGGCTCAACACCTATGCCCGCCGGATTGACAGGGGGCAACCCTTCCAAAAATCCTTGGAATACGACACAAGCCCAACCCTTTACATCCTATGACGGGAGTCAACCGATGATGTCTCAACAAGCGTGAAATCCATACTCTGGTCATGGCCATGGTTATTACCAGAACTCTGGCCAACAACTTAACTTTTCTTGGCAACCTGGTGCCAGCCAAACTCCACGCTCCTTCTTCCCTGGCTACAATCAACAACCCAAATTACCATTTATGGCAACTCTACACTTGCCAGACTTGACAAGGTTATTAAACGACCCCATTTGTCATGATCCGCATTGGCCCCCTATGCCAACCAAGTTGCCTTTGAACATCCCAAATTTCGAGGCCAAGCCTAATGAAGATCCAGGCAATCATGTGACTACCTTCCATTTATGGTGCTCATCCAATTCTTTGAGAGACGACTTTGTCCAGTTGCGTTTGTTTCAACGCACTCTCATTGGGAGTGCAGAAAAATGGTACATCAAGCTCGACCGCTCAAGATACTCTTCCTTCGACGAATTGGCAATGGCTTTATTAAACCATTTCTAATTACCTGTGAGATACAATGCCAGTACTGAATTGCTGGCCAACTTTAAGTAGATAAAAGCATACCATATCTCAGATAACATCTAATAATGGAGACGTCGGAAGAGTTTGATAAAAGTGCCAGTTCCACCAACATTCCTGCTTGAGTGGTTCCTTAAGTCTTTGGTACCTCAGTTATCTAAAGACGTCGCAACCTCGGGGGTATTTTCAGAGGAAGAAGCAATAATGAGAGCCCAACAACTAAAACTGATTTACTCTCTGTCTGGTTTACTTTACGAAGTTTTTCCAGATGAACCATGGTTGATACTTGACAAGACCAGACAGAGATTTGGACCACATGCCGATGGTATTGTAGGTTGAGTGCAAATGAAGCCCGCTGATCAGCTATCGAATAAATTACAACAATTGTCAATACAGTAGACAACGGCCAGCCAGACCATTGGTTTGGTTGCTCCCCCTACTCAAACATCGAATGTACACAATGTAAAATTGACAAACCCAAAGGCCACCCAGCAGCCTGATGGAAAGAAGAAATAATGAAAAAAGGGTAAGGGGGATAAGAAACCTACCAGTAATGTTGGCGAGGGAAACACTGAAAAGAAGTCGAAGTATCCATGTAATCTTTGCAAGGAAGACCATCCGACTCACTAGTGCCCTCAGCTTGTGGAGGCCCAGAAGTTATTGGCACAACAACCACCTTCCATGTTAATGAATCCATAGTCGCATGGGAAAAATTTAGCTCAAGCCTCTTCAAGCGCGGAAGGGGCCGGTCATGGAACCCCTCCATCTTTGAGTAATCCTTCGTTCGCGAATGTGTACATGATGAAAGGCAATGTTGACATAATGACTAGGACACATGACTATAGAATGCCAAACACCTATGAGAAGGGTAAAGAAGCCAAAAACCCATCTCTTCCTCTCCAGATTGAGAAGATGTTGGGTGAAACAATGACACGCATCCCCAAAGGTGCGTTCAAGAAAGATTCCCACAACCCAAATGCAAGGGTCGCTCAGAACTATTCTGTGGTGGAGGATTTGTCACAAACCCCTTATGCAATGTCTGCTTTGGAAGTCCTCTAGAGTTTCCCTTCCCAGAGAAAAGCTTTGTTAGCTGCCTTAGGATCTGTTGAGACTTGTAATCCAGGAACGATAATGCTTGATACGATCGACTTAAAACTTCATCTTCCTTACCACGTAGTGTTTCAGATAGTAGTGGCTTACACCACGAAAACTTTTACTCAGAACATTTTTCGCACAGTGGTTGATGAGGGTGCCTTGACATGCATGATGTATTTGGTGTGTTGGAAGACCATTGGCCAACCCATTTTTTCTCCATCACCTACTCTTCTTATTGCTTTCGATGATCATTCATTCGGAGCACATGGAATCATCCCCTCTTTTCCTGTGCAGTTAGGAGGGAAGACTGTGTGTGTCAAAGTTGAAGTGGTCGATGTGTCTCTCCATTACAATATCTTGTTAGGAAGGAGTTGGACCTACGCTATGAAAGTCGTGGTCGCGACAATTTTTTGGGTCTTGTTGTTTCCACACGAGGGCCGAATCGTAGCCATTGATCAGTTATCCTTCTCCCGTCCTAACCCTTCATCAGGGGTATCCACGGTCCCGATGATTGATAACCCTCAGCTTGACATCGTCAACATAAGGGTTGGTTTGTGCCCACCTTTGATGGTTACTTTCTATTACCCGCCTTTGACCGACAATGTCTATTACATGTCAGTTGTCCCCAACCAACCTAGGGCTGAAATATTTCAAATATCGTCGTTTCGCACGACTTACTTTAATGATCCATGGAATCTTCCTTCCCCATCAGCCATGATGGAAGGGACAGGGCACCATGGCATGGCCATGCCTTTGTTCGTGACAGAATTCACATACTCTATAGTTCAACAAGCTTCTGCCGACCTCGATCCGACTCCTGCACAAGAGTTAGATTCGGTTCTCGAGCCTACTTGGGCTCAAGGTTCCCTTGTCGATACTGATTCTTTAGACTTAGTCTTTCCCTCAAATGAGACAATTATTGAAGCAATGACTAGTCTGGAAAAACCCTGGGATGATATTCATCATCGATCTTACTTCCTCCTAGAGTTAAGAAGAATTGAAGCAGGTGAATTCACTCTGACTATGACTGGAGATAAGGCTTGTCCTATCAATCCTTTGGCTAAACACATTGTTTATGCTGAACGAAATATGGTGAACATTGCTCAAATGATACCTATCGTTATCTCCAGAATCCTTGGTGTCATGGAGAATATCTTCATTAGAGCGGACTATTCCCTTGAGGAGATTAAAATCTACACTAATTTATTTAAGGAATTCTGCGACGTGTTTGCTTGGTCTTACGAGGAAACTCCAGGCATAGATCCAAGAATCGTCGAACATGAAATCATGACATATCCTGATGCTAATCCGGTTCGACAGAAGCTTCGTCCAGTCAATCCTAGGAAAGCAACAACTATTAAGGATAAAGTAGAGAAACTACTCCAAGATGGTTTCATCTACCCTGTCCAATTGACTCAATGGGTGTCAAATCCCGTTCCAGTCAACAAAAAACAGGGTACGATTCGCGTATGTACGGACTTCCGTGATTTGAACAAGGCCTGTCCAAAAGAAAATTTCCCCACACCATTTATTGACCAGATATTCGATGAATGTGCAGGTTGTGAAGCCTTTTCTTTCATGGATGGTTTTTTGGGATACAATCAGATACAGATCAAGCTCAAAGAACAACACAAAACTGCTTTCATTTGTCCGCGGGGTACATTCACTTATCATAAGATGCCTTTTGGTCTGAAAAATGTTGGAGCTACATTTCAGCGGGCCATGTATTTTGCTTTCCATGACCTTAAACACATAGTCAAGGCTTATCTTGATGATTTAGTGTCATGATCTTGCAAGAGAGATGATCATTCCGCACACCTCTGACTTATCTTTGAGCGATGTCGCTACTACCAGATCTGCTTGAATCCAAACAAATGTAGTTTTTGCGTCACATCGAGTCGACTTCTTGGTTTCATAGTTTCGACAACAGGGATCATGGTCGATCCTCTAAAGGTTGAGGCGATAGTTTAGTTTCCTCCCCCGTGCACAATCCCTCAGCTTCAAAGTTTACAGGGAAAAATGAACTTTTTACGGCGTTTCATCGCAAACTATGCCGAGATCACAAAGGGTTTCATGCATTTCTTGAAGACAGATGTTCCTTTCTATTGGGACGAAGTCGCTTTGCACTCTTTTGAAGTGTTGAAATTCTCCCTCACGTCTACCCCTCTGCTTAGGCCACCCAATTATAACAAAGATTTCTTATTGTACTTGGCTGCTGTGGAGTCGACCATCGGTATGGTCTTAGTTCAGGAGGATGATTTTCTCTCATAATATGTGATTTATTACCTGATTCGAGGCTTGGTTGGACCAAAACTCAATTATTCCCACATTGAAAAACTTGCGTTGGCATCATTTCATGCTGTCCAATGGTTCCATCATTACATCTTGTTTTGCAAGACCACCGTCATTGCCATTGTGAATGTGTTTCAATACGTGTTGACACGACAGGTAATTGGCAGAAAGATCAGTAGATGGATAGTTATCCTCCAGGAATTCGACTTGGATTTTGTTTCCGCGAAATCCAAAAAGTCATTGGTCTTTGCGAAACTCATTTCAGAACTTTCGGTCGAATCAGGTGATGTTATACTCGAAGAGTCGCCTATCAAAGGAGACATGTTTCTGATCGGGTCGTCAGACCCCTGGTATGGAGATGTACTAGTCTGTCTCTAGAATTTGAAGTTCCTTACCTCTGCTTCTCATGATGAGCATCGCCGTATACACCATTAGGCTAAAAACTATCTCATACTCGAGGACGCTTTGTATCGTTGGGGTGTAGATTGCATCCTTCTCCAGTGTCTCACCCATGAAGAAGTGGAAATCATGATTAACAATTTCCACACTAGAGCATGTGGTGGTCATTTGTCGGGTTTGGAAATAGCCCAAAAGATTCTACGAGCCAGATACTTTTGGCCGACATTAATCAAATATTGTGTTGAATCTGTTAAGAAGTGCCATCCATGTCAGATCTTCTCCCAGAAGATGAGGGCACACCCCGCTCCCATGTTTCCCATCATCATAGTTGGTCCCTTCACCAAGTGGGGGATTTATTACGCTACATGCAACCCTCATTCCACAAGGGGGCACCGTTATATCATCGTATCCGTGGACTACTTCACTAAGTGGGTCAAAGCTATGCCAATGTTTAAAGATGATGGAAAGACCTTGACTCTCTTTTTGTTTAACTAGATAATAGCAAGGTCTGACATCTCGAGAGAGATTGTCACTGACCATGGCACTCACTTTCAGAACAAAATGATTTCTGAGTTAAAATCAAAGCTTGGGTTGAGGCAAGAACATTCATCACCCTACTACCCACAAGCGAATGGTCAGGTGGTAGCTATGAATAAATCCCTTAAGATTGTCTTACAATGAATAATCGATTTGGCCAGGTCAAATTGGCATTTGATGTTGTATTTAACATTATGGGCCTACCAAACGTCTGTTAAGACTACAACCGGTTTCTCACCTTTTCAACTCGTTTACAGGCTGGAAGTAGTCTTGCTTATAGAGTGCCAGATCCCCTCTCTAAAGTTGGCAGTACAATTATTTCAAGACACTTCACCGCTTGAAGAGCGTTTATTATATCTTGAGTAGCTCGATCAGCAGCGTCGGGATGCATCCTTGGCTAACGAGGCTCACAAACATAAATTCAAGTGTCAGTATGATCGGTCCGTTTATCCTCAGATTTTCTTTGAAGTCGACCTTGTCCTAGTCTATGACCAAGAAAAGGACCCCCTGGGGGCAGGCAAGTTTAAAGCCATGTGGTTTGGACCTTTCATCGTGAAGGAGGTTCTAAAGAAGGGCGCTTATCGTCTGGTGGAATTTGAGGGTAATTCTTTGGTGGAGCCTAGAAATGGGCTCTACCTCAAGAAGTATTACTTGTAGGTGGGTCACCTTGGGTGACTTCTTGTACCATATGTATAGTCTTGTACATTCTCTTTTTATATTTTCGTCTTTTTGGTTTTATGGATTGTAACACACCCACTACGGAATTTAAAAATTTTCGGCCTTTTCCTTCTTTGCTCTGAGGAACATAGTTCCTCGGCTCCCTACGAGGCCTGATACAGACCCTTCCATCCCTTATCCACACTCATATGGTCGGCGGTTATGGCCACATGCCTTATCAAAGGGGTACTCATCGACTTTCGTGATACGGTAAATCGCGACGCAAGTATTCCCTTGTTCATTTTGGGGTTTCATCCATCAGAATTTCGCGTCTAGCGAACACGAGGAAAATTGACCTTTAGCAATCTCGGGCACCGAAAAGCCGAAACACCCAAACCATGTGTGCTAATCCATTTTGGGACTTCACCTATCAGGATTTCACGATATGCAAGGACAAGACACTTGCTTCTAGATGTCCTGGGTGTCGAAACACCAAAACATTAAATTCTAGTCGCTCTATACTCATTTCGGGGTTTCATACTTCATGATTTTGCAAGTCAGGATTTCAGGGGATGCGATGACAGGAGGTCTCACATTGGGTTTTTTTGGGAACCAAACTCTGAAATGCTAACTCTAAACATGCTTCCCTATTTCTGGGTTTCCACCATCGGAATTTCAGGATATGCGATGACAGGAGGTCTCGCACTTAGGTTTCCTAGGAGCCGAAACTCCGAAACCTTCATATATATATATATATATGTCGCTCAACCCATTTTGGGAATTCACAAATTGGGTTTTTGGGACTAGCGAGCACAAGAAATCTTACCGTTAGGTATCCCGGGTGCCGAAATACCGAAACACCCTATCTCATCCATGCTATTATTATTTCGGGGTTTTGCATGTCGAGATTTCGAGATATGCTCAGACATGAGGTCTCACACTTAGGTTTCTCGGGAGCCGAAACTTTGAAACTGGTATTCATTTCTAAGCTCATTTTGGGGTTTTGTATGTCGGGATTTCGGGGCTTGCGAGTACGAGAAGACTGACCCTTAGGTTTCCCGGTTGCCGAAACACCGAAAC